>WNWK01003390.1:0-17500 GCA_009830355.1 Cherax destructor | reverse complement strand
TCAGGAAGTGGAATGAGGTATGATAAAGCTCATGGAGCAGGGAGAGAGGACCCAGTAGCGGTCAGTGAAGAGGCGGGGCTAGGAGCTGAGTCTCGACCCCTGCAACCACAATTAGGTGAGTACAATTAGGTGAGTACAATTAGGTGAGTACACACGTCAGGTTCATCATGGAGTAAGGTGCACCAGCATGGAGCCAACACATGATCAAACATTTCACGAAACTGGAAAAAACTAGCGGTTAGACCTAAGAAATTTAAGCTATGAGAAGAGACTAAAAATGCTAAATTGATGAGACATAATAAGGTCGTAGAAAATACTCAGTTGAACTGATTGTGTGGATAGAGACGGACTCTTCGACAGGATGTACTTTTGAAGCTTCAGGGATGCGAAGTAGCGGAAGAGAATAGAAAATACGAAAGAGCTTATTGAAAGCTAAATCCGTTCTTAACTTTAAAAGCATATACGACAGAGACACATCACGTAAGCCAACAGAAAGTTAAGAGCGGACTCAAGAACTGGAGTTCAACACATGTAAATCCCCTCCATGCTAATGATGATCCTCTTTAAGTCACTTGTTCTCTCTTACTGCTGTACACTTATAGCTCCATTCAAGAGAGAACATTGAAGATCTCGCTAATATAAAGAGAACCTTCACTGCACGTATTACTTCAGTCAAGTACCTAAACTACTGGGAACGTTTGCAGTCCCTTAACCTGTACTCCCTGGAACGCGAGAAAGATGCGTACATCATAATCTACACCGGGGAAATCTTAGAGGGACTACTCCCAAATGTGCACACAGAAATCACTCCATATGAAAGCAAAGGTACGTGAGTACACAATGCAAAACGCCGGAGACTGTTCAACAGCCTCCTCATACTTAATGAGGATTACCAAGAGACTTTTGGCAGTCTTCGAGAGGGAGCGGGACTGATACCCCAAGTCAGTGCCCGATCAGCCGGGTTGTGAGTCGACCGTTGGATTGCGTGGGGCCAGTAGTAATAACTTGGTTGATCAGGCCCTGACCCACCGGGAGACCTGGTCGAGGACCGGGCCGCGGGGGCGTTGACCCCCAGAACAGCCACCAGGTAGGTAGGAGTAACAAGATGATGCTGGTGAAGGGCTCTTCATCCAAAGAACTGGAGCTATCCTTTTCTTATTACGATCAAACTAGATTACATCCTCGACACTTAATGAAGCTTACGGGCTTAGCGCTTCCCTCTGAATGTACTACTACTACTACTAATACAACTACTACTACTACCACTAGTAATAATAATAATAATAATAATAATAATAGCATTAATAATAATAATAACAACAATAACAACAAAATCAATAACACCACCACCACCAACAACAACAGCAGCAAACAACAACAAACAGGAAACAACAACACGTGCAAACTCATCTGTGCAATTACACAGGCAATTACACACACTTATCGGCGAGGATGACAGTAACCAACCAGACTGGAGATCCACTCTACATACACTGCTTCCCTTCTCACCCACGTGTTGCAGAACAATAACATTCCTTGGTATCCCTCAGTCCAGATTGAGACAACCAGATTACTGAGTCAACCAGATGATCCCTGTCTAGAGCAAGTTTTAGAAGGTTTACCTTTGGAATTGACAGTTCTAAATGAAATTTAACTGCGGGATGCTTTCTCGGAAGCCTGGATTGCCGCCTTTGGCAGGATATCGCATAGGACAATATATAAAAGTGTCAAACGTATGACAGGACAATGCTTAAGAGAGTTTCAAAGGTATGCCAAGATAATATATAAAAGAGTGTCAAACGTATGGCAAGACAATACGTAAAAGAGTGTCAAACGTATGACTGAACAATACATTAAAGAGTGTCAAACGTATGACTGAACAATACATTAAAGAGTGTCAAACGTATGGCAAGACAATGTATAACAGAGCGGCAAACGTATGGCAAGATAATATATAAGAGTGTCAAACGTATGATACAACAATTCATAAAAGAGTCAAAAGTATCGCATGACAATTCATAGACTCATGTTGAACGAAACTCGTGAAACCCGAACCTAATGTGTTCTCATTGTGCGTTGTAACACAAAAATAATACGTCCGTGATTCGTTTGCTGCCATTTCCTTGTGACAATACGTACGTACGTACGTCATAGGGTTAAAATACGCGAGAAAGCACTAAAGTGTAGTGTATTTGTTCGTCAAAAACATGAATCAAACAATATGCTCGTTATAAACGAATATATTGCTTGATTCGTGTTGTTGACGAGTTTCTTACACATTTGCCACAAGTTTTTATGAGCCTGTGACGAGTTTGTAACGAAAATGTGACAGGTTGTTTACAAATTAGCTACGAGTTCAAAACGAGTTTGCTTCAAACTTTTTAGTAACTCTTTTACGATTTTGACACGAGTTTGTTACGCTCTTATCAAGTCTACTTTGCAATGATTCTTGCAACAAAATTTCTACGAGTTTGTTGTGGATTTGCCGCGAGTTTGATACACGTTTGCAACAAGTTTCATACGAGTTTGTGACACGATTCTCTGTGAGGTTCCCCTCCCCCACTGTGCTTGCATCAAGAAGTAAGGATAAAGGTGCTCTTGCATTCATAAGTCATTCTTGTACCACTAGAGTACTGCTTCTTGCTACAACATCTTCGTATTACGTAGATGGGTTGATTCTTTCTTCAGCGAACCCTTACTTCTGTTATGTCATTATCCTTCCTTTCCTCTTCCTTGACTTCTTCCTTTCTTCTTGGCTTTTTCCTTGCTTGTTTTGTTTCTTCTTTCTTCCTTCCTTCTTGAAAGCCTCCTTCTTAACATCCTGATTCCTTCTTTATTATTTACTTCCTTCTTCCTTCCTTCCATCCATCCCTCATTTCTTACTTCCTCATTCCTCTTTTTGCCTCCTTCTTTCATTCATTCATTTCATCTTTCGTATATTCCTTCTCTTCATATTTTATTCCCTCCTAACTTTCTCTTCTATCTCTCCCACTCCCTTCGTTTTTGGTTCAACTCTCACCGTGCCTCATCCCCTCCTACTCCCGTTATCTCCACGTCTCTCCTACCTCCTCCTTCGTGTTATTCTCCATCCATCTCATTTCCAATAACCATTCGGTTTTTTTCCCCTTTCTTATTCACTGTTTATTCACTTTGTTTTCTACACAGTCGCAATTTCTTCCCATTTCTCCTGTTTTATTTTCCTTGCTCTCTTACCAGAAACCTTCCCCTTTCCTTGGATCAAAGTTGATTGCCTCTCATTCCACAGGTGCTTTATAAGCCCTGAGGGTTTAACGCTTCCCAGCGAATGTAATAATAATATTAAAACTAACAATAATAATGAAAATAATAATAATAATAATAAAGCAATAATAATAATAATAATAATAATAATAATAATAATAATAATAATAATAATAATAATAATAATAATATAATGATAATAAAAACAATAATAATAATAATTCTTTGACTTATATGACCCTTCAGTGGAGATGTTCCATGGTGCTGAGGAAGGGCTCTTGACCCAAGGCATTAGAGGTATCCATCAATTCACTGGATCAAATCTCATTGTTTTCCCATTCCCCAGACGCTGTATGTCCCATGCGGGTTTAGCTTCTCCTTACGAATGTGACGATGCTTGAAGTGACAGGAGGGTCGATGATCCTAGACTCGATCCGACTTCGTTCTCTTAGTCTCTCTCTAGCATCTCTCTCTCTCTCTTTCTTCTCTCTCTCTCATCTCTCTCTCTCTCTCTCTCTCTCTCTCTCTCTCTCTCTCTTCTCTCTCTTCTCTCTCTCTTCTCTCTTCTCTCTCTCTCTCTCTCTCTCTCTCTCTCTTCTCTCTCTCTCTCTCTCTCTCTCTCTCTCTCTCTTCTTCTCTCTCTTTTATATATATATATATATATATATATATATATATATATATATATATATATATATATATATATATATATATATATATATATATATATTCTATGAACTTTATTTAAAGACAAAATACATTGACAAGAATACAATAGGGAGTAAAACAACATAGATAACTACTCAGAGCTACATCTCAAATACTTCGTCTAGCTCCCCGGCAGTGGGCCGCGTGCCCAGAATGCTGCAGGCATTTCCCCTCTGGATCGCAACACTGAGTCTCTGAAAGAGGAAGCTGGCCGCCCTGTGCTCCTTTGTTTCTATTATGAGTTTTTCACCCAGCTCTTTGAGAAACTTTAGAGCACACTTGCCCCATGCTCCAAGGGTCTCCGACCCTATTGGGATGAAGTTATAGCAAGGGGAAAGGCCTTCATATTTGCGGGTCTTCTGGGTCTCCCTGTGGCTGGCAGCTCCACCCCTTCGGCTACGGAGTATGGCAAGTAGGTGTCTGCCATTGTGGCAGCACAGGTGTAGTCCCAAGCAATCTGCTTACCATCCTTCCAGGGTAGCATAGTGGCTCCATCAGGACGCTTTTGACTTCCATCAGACCTCTGCACTTGGGGTTCCCGTTGAGCTGGGCAACGGGCTGTGGCGAGGCTTCTCTTTATGATGTCGTTGACCTCCTCATGTCTAGCATACTTCCCTTTTGATGTGTGACACACGAGACCATGAAGTCCGAATTGATCAGCCGTCGCCCTGCCGCAAATACACCTATGTTCGGTGAGTATGGGGGCGGCTAGGCGAAGAGCAACACCAATCGAATATATATATATATATATATATATATATATATATATATATATATATATATATATATATATATATATATATTCCCCATGTGCGTAAACACTTACTATAACCCACTTCTTACATCCCATCCTCATTCAAAGCCACATAATTCTTGAATTTACATCTATATCACGGCGAGTATGCCATGTGCATCACAGGTGACCACATTCCTGCAGCTCATCTCCTGTTCGGACGAGTGCGCCATTCAGAGTCAGGGCACCTATTTGTGCTTACGGTCTGCCAGTCAGAATAATGGAAGGAGACCCATGGTAGGCAACTTTGTATGTAGGGGCAGCCCTGGAGTTTCAGCTTCTCACAAACCCATTATCTGCCCTTTGTATAAGTATTTAAAGCAGTAAATGGTAAGAGTTCTCATATTTACGCTCTCGGGTAACCAGTTTGTATTATTGTATTTGTTAAACCCAGTGTACATAGTGTAAATGTCTGAAAATAAGTCTGGTAATGGTAATATATGCTTATTCAAGCAGATGACAGCTGGTGTATACTTTATTCTTCGCTCTCTGGATTGCTGTATTGACTGGCCTGCACCGGTAGCCTGCACGGCCGGGTACAAGCCTCTTATATATACGTGTGTTCGTGGTATTTGCTATTACAGTTGCTCCCTCTTTAGCTCCACTTCTGTCAGCTACACTCGATTTAACACCACCCCCATTTACTCCTTCCCCACCTACATTCTCCCACAAGCTTTAGCTTTGTTTTGCTTTAACCTAGGTCTTCCAGCTTCTTTTCATTTATAACATTAATAATCAACCATTTCTTTAATATCCATAATACAAATTTTTTTAAATTTCCATTTCAGTAATTTATAAAGAAAGGTTACATTTTAATCCCTTTCTTTAAGATATGGTTGTATGTGTACTATAAACTAGGTAAATAACTATAAATGCGTGGTTGCTAATATATATAAAAATACCAGAGTGTGTGTGTGTGTGTGTTTGTGTGTGTGTGTGTGTGTGTTCATGTGTAGGTATATGTATGTATGTGTATTCACCTGCATCCTGTCGCACGCACACAGATATTCATGGCCCAGTGGAGACATGTAAGTATTTTTACATGCACATGTAAGCAAACCCAGGCACCTGCCTGAAAAGCCCGACTCTCACGGCAGGTGGGAGAAGCCCTGAGCTCATACATAATTCTGGCGAGAATGCTCCAGCTATTTTATTTGCTACTAACTTATTCACACCGACGACTGTATCGCATTTATTAGACCTTACCCACCACCGGCTTCTAGCGCTCCATGACCCATTCGGGTTGTAACGTTTTCGTCTGAGTCTAAAAATGCTCTAATCCGTCTTTCACGTCTTGTTATTTGTCTTCAACGAGTCATTGTGACTGTATATAAATGACTCAGATAACCGACAAGTTGATATCTTTACTGAGGAAATGTTTCGCCACACACTGTCTTCATCAGTCCAATACAAAGAAGAGTGAAGATCAGAAGGAGTTTGAGGTAATCTGTCCCTCAGCAAGACTGAGGGACGGATGTGTCTAATTTACAAACGAGTCATTATGAACATCGTACGTCCTCGGTGAACTACCGTCTGCCATCAGGGTCGATTGTCTTTTGCTGTCTGGCAGTATGCAATTGCCACTGGCTGTGGATCCCAGCTATTGGGTGCTAGATTTATTCTGCCATATGAGAGTGACTTCAGTCGCCTAATTGTGCTTTCAGGGGTCGATTCAAGGCTCCTGGTCTCGCCCCTTGTCTCTTTCCGTCAGGTTATGCAAATTTCTACCTCTCCAGTCTTTATCTGTCGTTTGGTCGTCTGCCAAATGAAAGTAACTACCATTTACCTTCTTTTCAATCCTCAGTTTCCATATTACTTCTGCCATATCACATTGTAAACCTCATATCGCAAACCTCACACTGTAAACCTACATCAAATCACTGTAAACCTCTAACTCACATTGTAGACCACAATAACCCACATTGTAGACTACAATGTAAACCTCACATTGTAAACCTCACAATGTAAACCTCACATTGTAGACCTCACAATGTAAACCTCACATTGTAGACCTCACAATGTAAACCTCACAATGTAAACCTCACATTGTAAACCTCACACTGTAAACGCAACATTGTGGAGCCAAGGTTCACACGCAGGCTGTTAGCAGCGAAGCGGTATGAGGGTGCGATGGCACTATAAAACATTAGTCCAACACTTAGTGCTAAGTCGCGCATAAAGCAACCAGGACGGTGGCAGCGCTAGCCGCGGCGCGTAATTCAGGTGACGTGAAGGACACGGTGATCCTAGAGCGTGACGCCTTCTGGCCAGGGAGGAAGGAAGGGAAGATGGGGCAGGGAAGGGAGGAAACGTGACGCAGGGTAGGAAAGAAATGGGAGAAACGTGGTTGAGGGTAGGGAGGGAAGTTAGCGGGGAAGGAAGGGGAAGGTGAAGAGGGAAGGGATAGGGAAAAAGATGGAAGGCATAGGGGTAAGAGGGTGGAAAAAGAGGAACAGGATACGAATAAGAAAGAAGATGGAAAACGAGAAGGAAATAGATGCCAAGAAAGTGAAAAGGAAAGGGGAACTGAAAACAATTAGGTTTGATCCAAGGAAGAGCTTGGTAGCTCCAATTTCTTAGATCAAGAGCGTTTCATCAGAATCAATCCATCAACACTGAAAGAAGGATTATGAAGGAGAGAGAAAAAGAACTAGAGAAAAAGAATAAACGTAACGGGTAAATCCCGACATGTGCCTATGACCTAATTTCCTGCAGTATAAGTGTATATGTAGCGTCTTACCGTGTAATTAGGTGGAGAAAATCCACTAAACATGGACAGGTCATGTAAAACGCTTAGCATACGTGGATCAGTCAGTGCACGGAGTGGTGGAGGTTCGATCCTTCGTTCGCTAATCGCCCCTTCCCTTCCCCCTCCGAGTGTCTGACCAGACAGACTGGTGTCGCTAACACAGAACCGATGCTTTCCACAACATTTACTCACTTCATATAAAATTTTCAGTTGTACTGAATCATGGCAAATGTGAGGACTAACCAGGAAAATAAATATTGTGCTTCCCTTACTACTACCCTGAAGTTTGTGAAGACTCTTGAGCGTCTGGAGAGGACGGCAGACTTAACCAGTGTTCTGGAACCCCTTAAACTGTTTTCCCGTGGTCTAGAATTTGTGCTCCTCTATTTTCCCCCGTGGTCTAGAATTTATTGTTGGAAAATCCATTTTTAACTAAACATAAGCTTGGCAAGAGGGCCAGCAGGATTTTTAATGAAGTGCCATTTTAGACAAAAACAAAAGCTTGATAAACGCTAGTGAGTGCCACAAAACTAACCCTCATGGCGAAAAATAAACAGAATACATATTTCTGCTCTACACTTCAGACTGCTGAAGCTGGTCTCAGCGTGAACCCGTAATATATAGAACTCCTGTTCTGTTTTATTTTCTCATATATATTTGAACTGCATCTGCCCCTCAATTGTGCCAATGGTGTCAGGAGAGGAGGAATGGAACAGTGCCACAGCAGGGAAGATCTGTCTCCGTGCTTCCAAGGCGGCATGAAAAATTTCATTGTTCAGTTACATTGTTTTTAAACCATCTGACCATAAAACATTTGCAGTCGATGTGAGACTCATTATAAGTATTTTGAAGGGCAAATTTCAAGCTTGTATATATTGCTACGTCAGGAGTAGCTTGGGAAAGCCCTGCTAGGAAGCCTCTCAGGTAGCAAGTCAATCTTGTGATTACTTGACGGAGGACTGAACCTCTGTAACACCGTTCAGTGAGTGACTCACAGTATACTCTGCCACAAACACTGGATTGCTGTAGCCAACGACGAACTGCGCTTGTGGATGCATGGAATCCTGATAATACCAGAGTGGGCTGAAGATTTCCAATCATCGCCACACATACCGCTAGAACTTCCTGGCATCACCTTCCCGCTTGGGTAGTATTTGTCTCATTAACCTTGACATCCTGGATAATGGATGCTGTGGTCAACAACGAGGTGATCATCATCTTATAAGTTACAGATTTCACTTTTGTGAAGATCCATTATCTTTTTTTGTTTGTTAATCTTGTCTGAAAATCAATTTAAGACTCAACTCAAAAACCACCTACTCACCCAAAACTAAATGATCATACTATAAACTACTCTGAAAAATGCTCATTATTACTTTCCTATACGATAATCTCAATTTTTAATAATATGTTACTATTGTGTTACCCCCTACTTAATCAAAACTAAATACTCATATTATAAGTTAATGTGAAAAATGCTCAATGTTATTTTCCTTAAGATAATCTCAATTCCATATTACCATTACTGTAACAATCTAATATCATTATATAATAATTTAAACAGTAAAATTTCATCATATTGTAATTTTGAAAACAATTTTTAACTAGAATAAACTCAATAAATTTCTCTAATATTAAGTACATAGTCTTTAAGTTACTAGAATAAGCTGCCCCTAATGCCATGGCATGTCAGTGGCTATCCTTGCACTCAATTTACATTGTAACTAACAATACCTATGTAATCTGTAATCTGCAACGAAATAAAATTTACTTTACTTTACTTTACTAATAAATCCAAGACCTTTTCCATGACAATCGATGTTAATGACTTTTTTTGGGAAAGGAGGGAGGTTATTGGGTTTAAAGCCTATCGATTACACGAGGGTTACTAAGGCTGCGTGTCACCTGTTTACTCTCAGTATATATACAAGTCGTGCCGAATAAGTAAAACTTGTGATTTTGGCTTAATTAGCAACGCATTTCTTGCCGAATTGGGCAAACGAAAATTTGTGTATGCAATAATTTCGCAAAAATCATTCTGAACCTAACGAAAAAAAAATATTTCATTGTGTTTGTTTATTATTAAATTATTGTAAACTTACATAAAATATATATAGTTGGATTAGGCTAAATTAAATTGCGCTTGTTATAATAAGGTTAGATAAGTTTCTTAACGTTCTTTTGGTACAATATTATTGATTTTTATATTAACATAAATTAAAAAATATATATCTTTATATGTATAAGAGAATTTTTTTAGAAAGGACTTAATATTAAATAAGTTCTTGCTAATTGACCACTTTTACCTATTCGGTACGACACACGACACACACTGAGAGACATAAAACTCACAGTGTGTAATTTATAGCCTCGTACTGCCTCTCAAGTGAGTGGCACCTTCATCTGGCTCACCAGCAAGATGGGTGCTTCTGTACACAGTTAAACTTAAAGGCTAAGGGCTGTTACCAACCCTCATTTCATTTCCTGGTGATTCGGCAATGCCAGTTTTTCGATTTTTAAGTTTTGATTGATTTGTATTGCGGAAAATGAACACCCACATGTGTTACCATGCTATGCAAATTAACTTTTAGTCTCACGTCAGCGAGGGCATGAATAAATTTGGAGGCATCTGTATGTATATATGAATGTATTCATGGATGCATGTAGATGTATTATTAGAATTTCCATGCACAAATTTCACACAGGAGTTACCCGCATTGTTTTACAACAATAGCCGGTAGTGAGGCATATTTTTTCCCGTTCACAGGAGATCTACTGTTTCTCAATCCATGATGGTCGTTGTTTCCCCCGCAGGTGGTCCACCGCTCCCCTTCTGATTTTCTGCAATGCTCAGTATGCGTGTTATTGATACCAGACTGCAGTGTAATTCTTGCTTTAATATTGATACTAAATTCGCTATTTTCCAGACTCACGAGATCGTAATGACACGATTGCAAACAAACCATACCACGGGCGGGGATTGAACTCGCGGCGAGTGAGACGTAAAACTCCAGGCCAGCGCCATTGGGCCAGCTTACGCGCTGGCCTGGATTTTAACGAATCACTTGCCATGAGTTCAATCCCCGCATTTCTGACAACTGAGATTTTCCTATTGACTTGCAGATTTAAGCTAGCGGTTCACGCGGATCTTCTATTTTCTCAGTCATCTGTCTTGTTGGTACACAGTCAGGTCCCATTACCTTTGATGCATCCACTTCATTCAGGAGCTTCTTCACTTGTTTCTCTGTTGTTGTTGATGGCGTCCAATGCTCGTTGGTCTACCCTTTCTGCTTGAATCTCTAGTGTTGTTCATTACCCCTCAGAGAACACCTCTTTCAATTCTTTGTTCAGTTCCTCGTTGGCTCTCCTACTTCCTTCTTGTTCTTCATTTTCTTCCCATTTTTACAAGCTCTTGTACATCTCTTTGCATCTCTGCATCTACTCTCTCTCTCTCTCTGCTCTTACCATTATCTCTTATTATTTTGGTACGAATTCCTTTCCTGTCTCCTGAAGCTTTTCAGCTAAGCACTACATCACATTCGCTGTCTTTCCTCCCATATTCCTTTTACATGATACTGTATTCTGACAGTCTCTTATCCTTGTTTAGTCTCCTCTCATAAAGTTTGCGCTTTTCTTTTCTCCTCCTCCTCCTGTGCTCCTCACCAGGTTTATTTCTAAGGAGAATCGAAGTTCAGCACTGTGTGATCGCTAGCTTCTAGGGCTCCAATTGTTGATTTCTCTTAAATCGGATTCTCTAAGTTGAGGTATTTTCATTGGTTCGTTCTCTAGTCGTGTCCCTGATATTTTGTCCATAAAGGTTTCCATTACCACCTCCATCAAAGTAGTCAGTCACGTCTTCAGTTCTTATTGCAGTTCCTAATTCTTCCTGCATTTTGTAAGGGTTGAAATCACCCCATAAAGAACAGTTTTGGCTATTGTTGTCTTGCCACTTATACTCCGGAGTTAACCACTGTCTTGTTGTCATTTTTGCTGTTTGGTGATTGGTTATTGCAACTTTTGCACATAACTGATGTTTGTTTTAGTTCTTAGATAATAATTAATATCGTTAGACTGAGATAATATTCACGCCCACTGTTGTAATATCTCATTTATTTTCTCTTTATTATTTAATGTTTTTTTAATCATATTGTTTACACTAACAAACCTGAACAAGGACCTTATACTAACAAGCCTGAACTGGGACCTTACACTAACAAGCCTGAACTGGGACCTTACACTAACAAGCCTGAACTGGGACCTTACACTAACAAGCCTGAACTGGGACCTTACACTAACAAGCCTGAACTGGGACCTTATACTAACAAACCTGAACTGGGACCTTACACTAACAAGCCTGAACTGGGACCTTACACTAACAAGCCTGAACTGGGACCTTACACTAACAAGCCTGAACTGGGACCTTACACTAACAAGCCTGAACTGGGACCTTACACTAACAAGCCTGAACTGGGACCTTACACTAACAAGCCTGAACTGGGACCTTACACTAACAAGCCTGAACTGGGACCTTATACTAACAAACCTGAACTGGGACCTTATACTAACAAACATGAACTGGGACCTTACACTAACAAGCCTGAACTGGGACCTTACACTAACAAGCCTGAACTGGGACCTTACACTAACAAGCCTGAACTGGGACCTTACACTAACAAGCCTGAACTGGGACCTTACACTAACAAGCCTGAACTGGGACCTTATACTAACAAACCTGAACTGGGACCTTATACTAACAAACCTGAACTGGGACCTTATACTAACAAACCTGAACTGGGACCTTACACTAACAAGCCTGAACTGGAACCTTACACTAACAAGCCTGAACTGGGACCTTATACTAACAAACCTGAACTGGGACCTTATACTAACAAACCTGAACTGGGACCTTATACTAACAAACCTGAACTGGGACCTTATACTAACAAACCTGAACTCGGACCTTACACTAACAAGCCTGAACTGGGACCTTACACTAACAAGCCTGAACTGGGACCTTATACTAACAAGCCTGAACTGGGACCTTATACTAACAAACCTGAACTGGGACCTTATACTAACAAACCTGAACTGGGACCTTACACTAACAAGCCTGAACTGGGACCTTACACTAACAAGCCTGAACTGGGACCTTATACTAACAAACCTGAACTGGGACCTTATACTAACAAACCTGAACTGGGACCTTATACTAACAAACCTGAACTGGGACCTTATACTAACAAACCTGAACTGGGACCTTACACTAACAAGCCTGAACTGGGACCTTACACTAACAAGCCTGAACTGGGACCTTACACTAACAAGCATGAGCTGAGACCTTACACTAACAATCATGAGCTGAGACCTTACACTAACAATCATGAGCTGAGACCTTACACTAACAAGCATGAGCTGAGACCTTACACTAACAATCATGGGCTGAGACCTTACACTAACAATCATGAGCTGAGACCTTACACTAACAAGCATGGGCTGAGACCTTACACTAACAAGCATGGGCTGAGACCTTACACTAACAAGCATGGGCTGGGCTCAGTTCTTGCAGCTTCCCAACTCTTTCTATAAACTAAATATATGTATACACAGAAAAGTGTACCTTATAATTGTACAATTGTGCCATGTGAGGGAGTGTTTATGCCACCTTCAAAAAGTGCAATTATCTTCATCTCCAAAATATTTACTGCTTATTGAAAGATACATATTTGGAATCTATTCCGAAACGTTTCGTTCACACAGTAGGCTTCTTCAGTCGGGTACAGAGACGGTGGCAGAAGCAGAAGAGATGCAAAGACGATGTAATCAGTCCATCATCCTTGAAGACGTAGTTTTGAGGTGGTCAGTCCCTCAGAAGAGTTTTGCTCCATAGTAAGTAGCACTAGTAGTAGTACATATTTTGGAAACTACTCAGATAATGGTCACTTTTAGGTGGTGGGGCAATTAGCTCTCACAAAGCGCAATTACCCCATTATGTCTCTAAGTGTATATTCACTGAAAGTTTATTTTAATCCCTATTTTAGGGATTAAAGTATTCTTAACTGGTGGTAAGAAACTACGTGCAGCCTTTATACCCCTCAGATAAAAGGACTCGTGTGCAACTAATGTGACATGTGTAATCAATAGGCTTTAAATCCAATTAACCAGGTAATCACTCTTCCCTCGGAGGATCGTTTGCGTCTCCTCGGTGTCCAGAGAAGGACAAGAAGCAATGCTCCACACGCTCACTGCCTCACATACAAACACTGTCTTACACATTGTTACTTCTGGGGCATGATTACTGAGCATTGTCTTGTGTATGAAGCTTATGTTTAATATGAGTGTCTTAGTGGCCTCCTGTTTTCTGGGTGCTTCAGTGGCCTCCTGTTTTCTGGGAGCTTCAGTGGCCTTCTGTCTTCTAGGCGCTTTGGTGATCTCCTATTTCCTGGGAGCCTTAGTGCCCTCCTGTTTTCTGGGAGCCTTAGTGGCTTCTTGTTTTCCGGGAGCCTTAGTGGCCTTCTGTTTTCTGGGAACCTTAGTGGTCTTCTGTTTTCTGAGGGCCTTAGTGGCCTCCTGTTTTCTAGGAAACTTAGTGGCCTCCTGTTTTCTAGGAGCCTTTGTGGCCTCCTGTTTTCTGGGAGCCTTAGTGGTCTCCTGTTTTCTGGGAGCCTTAGTGGCCTCTTATTTTCTTAGAGCCTTAGTGGCCTCCTGTTTTCTGGGAGCCTTAGTGGCCTCCTATTTTCTGGGAGCCTTTGTGACCTGTACATTGTGTGTGTGTGTTGATTTAGGTTTTGGCATTAATGTCCAGTGTGGACTCTGTCATTTTAATTATATTGTTGACTTTGTCTCAAGGAGGCGCAATCTGTTGTTCAGAGTATCTTAACACCACACACACACAGACAAACACTTAGCCTATACACTTCGCCTAGTGCGAACTACGTCTCTAATTAATGTTATTTGGTTTGGATTCCGTTTCAGGGAGAGATTTACGTCTGCATACTAAACAGTGAGTGGTATTAGGATTTGTCCAGGTATGTGGATTCAGATTATGATAGGAGTGAATGGAGTCTGAATGTCAGTGTGGATATAGTGCACACTTGTGCACACGTGTGCACACTTGCACACTTGTGCACTATGTGACGTCGAGGTCGGGTTGCACACTTCGTTGCTCGTGCAGGTTGTGTTAGTTACCATTTTGTCCTAGGCACATGTCGATTTGACACTAGGCCTGTTGTATGTATGTGTGTGTGTAAGGAAACACTTCGAAATGTTTCCGCCCCGTCGGGAATAGAACCCGGGCCCTCCGTGCGTGAAGCGAGAGCTTTACCACTAGGCCACCGGGGTGTATTGTATCTGTTGTATCTTGCACGTGACTGGTCTGGTTATATACGTCATACGAGTTGATGGACTTGCAGTCATATATTACTCTACTTATGTTCTATAATGTGACAATTATATCACATGTAGGCTGTGAGTATATTTGTGGAAGATGACTTTAGTCAATAAAGATGAGTACGTTTTTTCACTCCTTGTTCTACCACATTCATAGACCGGTGAGTCAATTTGAGACTTTCGTTTAATAACGATGGCATGTTTGTATAGAACAAGTCCTGCTTTCGAAACAGAGGCAAGCACGTCTGGCAGTTATATATTACTGCCACTTGTACCTCGGGTCTCCTCTCAGCTTTTCGAAGCTCCGCTTGTTTTCAACTAAAAATGCTACTCATCCTCTGCTCCTCTTCTAATCCTCAGTAATGAAACCCTGCTGAGAATATTACATCTGTTATTGCCTCAGTAATGAAACCCTGCTGAGAATATTACATATGTTATTGACTCAGTAATGAAACCCTGCTGAGAATATTACATCTGTTATTGCCTCAGTAATGAAACCCTGTTGAGAATATTACATCTGTTATTGACTCAGTTCTTTTAATTAACTATGTTTGCTAGATATTTCATCTACATCAGTGTAACACATATTGAACTTCTTGTCTCATACTATGTTCTGGGTTATAATGTCCTGGCTTTCCGTTTCTTGCTCAAACAGTTAGTGGGACATGGCTGGTGCTAGAGTTGGTTGGTAAGGGTTATTCTTGAACTGGATGGAGTCTGCATGGTTATAGGGGTAGGGGTCTGGGGTATGGTTGTTGGAGGGGAGAAAGGAGGGGAAGGTGTGGTTGTGCTTTGTGTGTGTGTGTGTGTGTGTTGTGTGTGTGTGTGTGTGTGTGTGTGTGTGTGTGTGTGTGTGTGTGTGTGTGTGTACTCACCTAGTTGTGGTTGCAGGGGTTGAGTCATAGCTCCTGGCCCCGCCTCTTCACTGGCCGCTACTGGGTCACTCTCCCTGCTCCATGAGCTTTATCATACCTCTCCTTAAAGCTATGTATGGAACCTGTCTCCACTACATCACTTCCCAAACTATTCCACTTCCCGACCACTCTATGACTGAAGAAATACTTCCTAACATCCCTGTGATTCATTTGAGTCTTCAACTTCCAACTGTGTACCCTTGTTGCTGTGTCCCATCTCTGGAACATTCTGTCTCTGTCCACCTTGTCTATTCCTCTCAGTATCTTATATGTCGTTATCATGTCCCCCCCCTATCTCTCCTGTCCTCTAGTGTCGTCAGGTCGAGTTCCCTTAACCTCTCCTCGTAGGACATACCCCTTAGCTCCGGGACTAGTCTTGTTGCAAACCTTTGCACTTTCTCTAGCTTCTTTACGTGCTTGGCTAGATGTGGGTTCCAAACTGGTGCTGCATACTCCAGTATGGGCCTAACGTACACAGTGTGTGTGTGTGTGTGTGTGTGTGTGTGTGTGTGTGTGTGTGTGTGTGAGAGAGAGAGACGTACTCAGAATTGTGATAAGAACATAAGAAAGGAGGAACACTGCAGCAGGCCTGTTGGCCCATACTAGGCAGGTCCTTCACATTCCATCTCCTTGAACTACTGATCAAGGAGAGGAATTTGCTGAGACGTCGGTGCATGGAAGCCTCAGTGATTGAAATTTCTAACACAGTCACACAAAACTTCAGGAGCTTCGGCAACTCCAGTATTTTAGCCAAACTGATTCTGCCCAACCAGACCACTGCCCTCAGGTGACATGAGAATGGAGATGTACTGAAGAAGGCCTACTGGCCTATGTTAAAAATTCGTCTTAATTTCAAACTCTGCTCACTCGTTTCTATCAGAAACATGACTTTCTGAGTCTCATAAGAACATAAGAACATAAGATTGCAGAGTTTAATTCTTATTTTCCTAACCAATCCTCTTAGCAATCAACTGATTTACTTTGTTGATGCCTGGCCTCGTGTGCTTTGTCATACCTTCTATTGAAACTGCGTCAACCAGGTCAGGCATCACACCGATTAAAACTTTCTAAAGAAAGACCAACATAATTTGAACTCAAAACTACACTGGTAAATGAAATCCGAACACGTACACAAAGATAGCACTGCGACGAACGCTCTCTCTAGCCTGCCTTCGTGCCTCGTTTTATGAGTGGGTTTATATGGTCTATTAAACCCTGCTGGTGCTGTAAAGTGCGATAAGACAAGGACGCTTCGCCAGCCTTAAACGTAGCAGAGAAAGGTCGCTTAAGGGTCGGCTCACATACAAAAATTCATTCCGACTAAAATAAGGTCTGACTGCCCATCGGGAATCATCAGGTGAAGAAAAAAAATTATGTTCCAGCAAGAATTATTACCTGCAAAACAATCCTTGCCAAGCTAGTCATCATCATCATCATCATCTAGGATGGAGGTCGACTTTTCTCAGAGAGTCAGTCCCTGTGAGAACGATTATCAAGGCAGAATCTTCTCTGGAAGGAGTCTCTTTCTCCTGCTAGCATTATCACCCAGAACATAGATTGATTTATAGAGACACTCGCCTAACTCAGCCATTTTTTTTTAACTGTATGTGAGGAGGTGGAAGGTATTGAGGAATCTTGGGTGTCTGGAAGGAGGTATGGGTGGAGAAATCTTCTTACACCCGCTGCCCTTGTTTACTTAGCAGTAAATAG
>WNWK01003389.1:80000-168572 GCA_009830355.1 Cherax destructor | reverse complement strand
GGCAAAAAGACCGCAGACAGTACCCCCCGGGGGGCCGGGGAGAGGGGAAAACCCCAAAAAAGGAAAAAGATTTTGGGGGTGGTATAACACCAGACACATCTCCTGGGGGCACATCAACCAAATAACTGCTGCAGCATATGGGCGCCTAGCAAACCAAAGAACAGTTCCGACTTTTTAAAAAGCCCCGTTCGGACCCTGTAACTGTTACGTTAGGCCCATTTGGGGGATGGCACCTTTTGGAACCCACCCCCCCCAACATGTAAGGGGAAGCTCGAGAAAGTGAAAAGGTTTCAAAAGACTACCCGGAGGGGGGAAAGGTCCTACAGGGGTTAAAAGGAAATGGACCTGAGCCCCCGGAGGAGGGGAGAGAGGGGGGAGACATGATAAAAACATATAAGTTTGAGAGGAATTGAAAAGTGGACAGAGACAAAGTTAAAAGGGGGCACAAAAAAAAGGGGACACAGAGGAAAGGGGAAGACCAGATGAATCACAGAGATGTTGGGGAAATTTTCTTCAGAAGGGGGGAAGGGGAAAAATTTTTAAAAAAATGAGTGGGGCGGCCCCATACATAGCTTTGCGGGTATGATAAAGTTAGGCGCGGGAGTGACCCAGTAGGGCCCCGTAAGGGGGGGGCCCGGACGACTGCCCCCGCAACCACAACTAGGTGAGGGCAACCCCGGGGGGAGTCCCCCCCCCCCCCCCTCCTCCTCCATTCTGCTTTATACCCCCCCAAGCCCCCCATGAAAATCAACCCCAAACCCCCCCTTACTAACCGGCCATGACAACCTCCTTATTAAGCCAATTTCCCCAAACCCCCAAAATACCCAACGTTCCGGGGTGTAAAAATTTAACATCCCCCCAGGGGTATCCCTTTTTCCACATGCCACAATTTACTAACATAAAACATTCACTACCAAACCCCTTGCATTAACGTTACACCCCCCAATTTCCCCCCTTGCGCTTTGGGTTTAATTCCCCTTGAAGAATTTTAACCCCGTTTTTCCCAAAAATCATTACAATAAATTATCCCCCCAAAATTTTTAAGCACTCAACAACATGCCAACCATCCTTTCCCAAGCCCCCCCCCCCACGTCCCCACCCCCCTTTAAAAATTTAGATTTCCCCTGTTAACCGAACCCCCATCCCCTAGCTCCCCCCAAAAAAACTTAAAACCCCCCTTTTGGGATCAACCCTCCCACCCACCACGGGAAATTTGTGTCATCAACAAAAACCAATTTTTCCAGATGCAAACCCGGGACCTGACACTCCTACCCTCCCCCCTTTGATAAACCCCAAAAAGGATCCCGTAAACAAAAAAGAATTGCAAACCCCGCCAAACCCCCCATGCCAAACCGTTTCCCACCCTTCCATTTTGAACCCCACAAACCCCCCCATCAATTTGGGAACCAACCCCCTACTTCATTCCCAAAAACCCCGCTTAGAAAAATGCCAAATAACATATTTCATCCACACTGTTAAGCCTTTTTTCCCAAACAAGCCCAAACCCCACCCCCTCGACCCTCTGAATGACCTAATCCCATGCCCCCCATACCCCCCGGGATCCCCTCGAACTTCTATGATAAACCCCAAACCTTTTTAACCCTATTCCCAAAAAAACCTTGGGGTTTTTTAAACTGCACATAAAAGTGTAATGCTCTGAATTCAATCGTTTCCCCTTTTCCCCCTTGGACAAAACCCCCAAAACCCAGTGCGTGACCCCCACCTATCCCCTTACTTCCTTCAAACGATTGAAAACTTTTGTCAAACATTCCTTCAACACTCCCCAATGTTGAACATAAAAATCACTAGGTAAGCCATCGACTCCCGGCGCTTTACCCATCTGCATCCCCTTCACTGCGAACCACACTTCCTCCTCAGTTATACTACCCTCCATCCCTTTCCTCTCCTCCTCACTAATCCCTACCTGTATACCCTCCAAAACTTCCTCTTTCGCCTCCACCTCCTCCAACCTACGGTCTAGATACCGCCGAAACCAAACATCCACAAACCCGCTCATACCCTCTGTCGACCTCAGTACCTGTCCCTTCATATACCCACCCAACTCCTCGTGTACCTTCAATGACGTCATCGTCATACCCTGCCTCCTCTTTCGAAAACCACGCAAGACAGTCAAAGACGGTTTGTCCCCTCACAGCACATCCTCAATACCCGCCCTCACTCTGATAGCCTGGAATCTCTCATTCTGTATATCCTTCAACTGGCCCCTCAAAACCTCTATCCCCCCCCCCACATAACAATCCCGCAACTGCCCCTCCAAATACCTCTGCAGGTTATAAGGCAATCGCTCCTGCTCTCTACCTTCACTTTATAAAAATCCTGAATACCACTTTCGCCACTCCATTCCACCAACCCACCACATCTTCCCGGTCCTTCCCATCATTCCACATCCCCTACCACCACTCCTCAAAACTCCTCCTACACAGTTCCCCTTGCAATAAGCCCACGTTAAGCTTCCAATAACTAGCATACGTTCTAACAGCTCCCTCCCATCCCGACACTGCCAACACACCCCTGTGATCGGAAAACCCAACATCAACGCAATCCACGCCTTCTACTATAACATCCCTCGACACATACACACGATCGAGTCTTGCAGCATAGCCCCTACGTATGAACGTATGTTCTATATGCCACCCACCGCCCCTACCACATCTGACTCCTGCCGCACCCAAAACATCACGCAAAACCCCAACTCACACCCCGCCCTCTCGGTTCCACATCCCTCTTCCTAATCACACAATTCCAATCCCCTGTGATAATAGTCACAACCGGCAACCCACGTAAGAAATATATCAACTCCTCTCTCACAAATTCTTCCTTAGTTTTTCTACAACTTATAGCCGGCATATAAACTCCCACTATACACACTCTGACATTCCCCATAAACCCTCAACCCTTACCACCCTCCCCCTCTTCCCATGCCAACAACCGAAAGGGACTGGTCACACGTATTCCTATAGCCACCCCTCCCTTGAAACTACCCGCACTACCCGCATAAACTGTAAATCCACTTAACGTCAAATCTCTCCCCATCCTATAATTATGCTCTTGCAATATACACACATCCACATTTAAACGTCTTAATGTCACCTCTACCCATTTACGTTTGACCTCCGCTCGGAGGCCATTTACATTCATCGTTAAACACCTGAAAAGAACGCAGGGGGCTTTCCTCTACTTTTCAACTTCTTCGTCACTACCGACTTTCCCTTACTAATGCTCTCTTCCTCTACTGACACTCCCAGTACTTGCCTGTCTGCTTTCCTGTCCCTCCCTTCCCTCTCTACCCTTGACACTCCCCCGTCCCCCTTTTGCCACCTCCACCCAGGCCTTCTTGCACACCTGTTGCCCAGGTGTTAGGACATCGTCCTCAACTAGACCACTAGGCCTTTTCCTGGAGTCCCCTGTAGCCTCCATAGCCTCACAATCCTCTCCCCTGTGCACTTCTACACCAACCTCCTGGACCTGAAGGCAAGGCCCACTCTCTGAGACGCCCATCACACTCGTCTCACTCTCGTCCCTCCTCACATCTGCTCCTAAGTCCACTACACCATGCTGTGTGCCCTCACACACAGGACTGTCCAACAACAGTGGAAAATCCTCCAATAGTGGCTCAGACAAAACCAAGTTCACACCTTCCGGCAGAGCCACTTCCTCCGTCTCCGCTGTCTCGCCATCCTGGGTCACCTGTGACAACGTTAGTACACGCTCATCCTCCTTATCAACAATGTCACTCCATTGTCCACTTGGCACCACGCTCATATTCTCCCGTGGCGACTCATCCATAGCATCCACGACCACCACTTCATCCTTCCTCATACCATCAGCAGCGCCATGTCTCTGTTGGCCCATCCGACGATCACATGCCGCCGCCACATGTCCAGGTAATCCACACAGGCGACACGTTCGAACTTGGCCTGCGTAAGTCACATAGACCTGCTGCCGGAACTCATCCATCATGACGTATGAAGGTATCTGACGTTTGAGCATCATTTTCAAAGAAAATGAACCTTCTTGCAGCCCGGCATAAGTCCCCTGTGCCCACCGGCCCACCGTGGCTGCATGGACGTCACCAAATTGACTGAAGACGTTTCGCACATCAACATCCAACGCTTCAAACGGCACGTTTCGAACCCGTATATAAGTGTAGTACCGTGACACATCTCGAAGCCGTACCTCTAATCCCGTGTTGACGACAATCCTCTTCTCCTGATACGTGTCAACCACTCGCTCATATGCGCTGGCCACTGCAAACTTGACAAAAATCCTCGACGAACCGTTGAGAGATATTCCAAATAATTCTTCAATGGATATCCCTAAAGAATCCCTCAAAACAGCTGGGAGGAGAACATCTGCGTTGCTTGGGTAAATCGCGCCCTGCAACACTTCAATACAGACAGTATTGACACGTCGTCTGTAGCGCTCCACCATGTTGATGAAAACTACCAGTTCTCAACTCCACCGCTAGGGACCAGAAACAAGCACACCCGCACTCCGCAAAGGCTGGGCAGCGAATGTTGTAAAGCTGAGCAAACGATGCATACTGTGGTTTTGCTCGTTCTTTCAGAACCCACAGAGACAAGTTATATTGCTTTAGAAATGTCTGACTCACTCAGTTTTTTTAACTCTTCTCCTGTGTGGGGATTGTCCAGCACTTTGTGAATAAACTTACACCAGCACATACATGCACATGCTCTCCTTGATCATCACAACAGAAAGAGTCATGGCAACAGCTCCAGCAAATCTCCTGAGACTTGATCACATTAATGCTGTTAAGAAGTGGGAAAACTACTACACGGTTTTTTAAGCAATTAGTGTATTAATAATATATCTTGAAATGTAGAACAGTTCTTTACGAGATTACTGCCGCAGGATAACATGGGTGGTGTCAGTAAGTGCAATATTGTGTGGTGTCAACATAGACGATGTGCGTGTACTGTCAACACAAGTAAATATACGAGTATCAATGGTTAAATATGCTAACAAGTACTTAATAAATAAGACACAATATGCGGTGTATGGCAGTTACTAAGAAGACTCCTCGCCCTTGGTGGACGGATCGTCTTCTCAGTAAGTGCCATAAACTGCATACTGTGTTAATATATGTTTGGCAATAAGAAAAGCTTAATCTCTATTGTCTGGAGCCTGCACATGAAATATGCGAATATACCAATATAAATCTGATATACTGTATATGTCTATACTTGTAAACTGCGAATATCTAACTGAAATGATGGTATTGAGAATGTGATTAAGGCATCAGGAAAGCGCTTGGAATTTAATTAAATTTTAACAGTGCTTAAATGGCATTTACACTATCATTTATTTCATGTAATAAGTGAATGGACGGGAACTCGAACTTTGGTTCATACGGGTAGGTGGCCCAGCGCTGTAAGCATTCAGCTACGAGGGTTCAATAGGATCATGTTAAAACTACCCCTTTGACATGGTTGTATGGTTGAATGGTTACAGCGCTGGGTCTGCTACCCACTTGGACCACGGTTCGAGTCCCCCTCTATTCTCCTGATTATATATATCTCAATGCAACCCCGGAACAAGTGGTTATATGCGGAGAAATACTGCGGCACGATGAAAACTTTAACCCAGCTGCACCCGCACCCCAATCGGCGAGAGTATGACACCAAAAGCCTGATATCTCATCCACTACACAATAAGAACGTAAGGAAAAAGGAATACTAGGCAGGTCTTTCTCAATCTCAAACGCACTAACAACCAACGCCAACCTATTTTCAATGCTACCCAAGTAATAAGTTTTAATTGATAAACCTATTACCTCATGTGCAAGTTCCACTCAAATCCAATCACTCTAACTCATGTATTTATCTATCCTAAATTTGAAGCTACCCAAAACTTTATCTTCAGTACCCTACTATGCATGACTGGTCCACTCATGACTTCTCTACCACTATACCTGACAACGTTAGGCAGCCAACTGGAATGCTAGTCATGTTTCCTTCTAACGCTGGTACTAATTTGTGTGTGTGGCCATTTCGGGTATTTCATGCTCCTCCCTCTCATCTTCACCAAGAAGCAGAACGAGTGTTATGTGTCGAGAAATACTGTGGAGCGATAGACCTAGGCTTGTAAGGGACCAGAAGCCTACACCACCAAACTTTATAACGATAGGCGGCCACCAAGAACACTAATCAAGAAGTTTTGTAGACATACCTTTAAAAATTGCATGGAACACATTTTTCAACCCGAGAAATAAAGACAAAGAACCATGAAATTCTTTCTTCACTTAAGAATTTCAAAATCATACATTTAAAAATCATGTCATAAAAACTATTTGATTAAAAATTAACCTAAAAATGCTGATGGCTGTTCTATATAAGATCCAAAGTGCAAAGCTCAATCAATTTTATTTGAGGAAAGCTGGAAAAATTTATAAGAAGATTACAGTAATATAAATATAGCGTTACAACTGGGCAAGAGTATAATGTTTTGTTTATTCAAGAGAGAGATTTTGATCACCTCACTGATTGGTTAAAAACTCAAAGTTGTAACATGCAAATCAGTGATTTAAACGAAATATAATAGAATCGAAATATATAAAAAATATTGATTACAGTTTGACTACAAAGTTCAGGATTGTGTGAAAACTAGAATCATTCATAATGTAAAAATTTGAAGATTAAAAGCTATGTTGACAAATCCGCATTTGCCAGATATATCTGTTATAGAAGACACCTGTTACTTTATTACTTTTTTCTCGTCCTTGATAATGTGAGAGATCACGAAAGAGCTGGAATATTATTACTTTCCTATTGCCAGTCTCTTGTAACTTTAAGAATAGCCTAGTTTTGATGATAACGATATTAGCGGATGATAGTTGATAATAATAATAATAGGAATGCCGTTATTATGAGAAAGGAAGCCTGAATAGGAGAATTCACACAGGCACACACAGTCTTTCCTGAATCTTCTGGAAGGTTCTGCAGTTGACAAATGAGGGATTTTCCCCCTCTATTTCATTAGTTAGAAGGTTGTAAATGAAGGTATGTAAAGATCCATTATTGTAATGTAATTTTTTTACGTCACATGACCTGTTCTCGGCGGTTAGAAGCTTGAGGCTGGTTATTAACTATCTTCTAGTATTTTTCCCATGCTATCTGCAAACTGTGAGGCCTATCCCACCCGACCCCATATGGGGTGGGGTGTGGGGGGGACCGGGGTGTGGTTGGCATCCCGCTGGCCTCTCCCAGACAATTTGAGACTGGCGAGTGCCTCCACACCACCACTCTCTGAAAACTTACCCTACTTCTCCTGTTGACAGCTCCTGATAACGCACTGATAACCCCCCGTGCCTTGTTGTTAACGATATTCCTATAGGTATTATATACTAAATACAAACATAATTTAGTCAGAATTTTGAACAAAGTGCTTAACATCTGTTAAAAAATTACATAATTGATCAAGATTCTTTACCCAGTACAGGAACGAAAGCCTTGTCGAGGGTGCGAGAATTTTCCTGCCTGGATTTATCTCTCTCTCTTACCACACGACAGCTTACCATATTTTAAGTGCAAGTTATGTGCGTCTTGATATTTCTCGCACTTGCTGCAATGTTAAGACGGGAGTTTCACCGGTAGCGCCATCACCGGAATGTTGGGGAAATTTTACCGGTAGCAGCAGCACCGGTCCTTAGTGGTAGGGAGGAGAAGCGGAATGTATAATACGTCGATTTTGGCGTATTGATGCTCGAAAGGGGAGGGTGTACTCACCTATTTTTGGTTGCAGGGGCTGAGTCACAGCTCCTCCTTCCCCCGTGTGGGTGAGTGTGTAATGCATGTTGTGTGTGATGAATGCTTCTTAGGTGATGTTTTGGATGCGTGAATAATATCGTTCGTGCGTTTTGTCTTGTGTCTGTCTGGGGTTCGTGCGTGGTGTGAGATACACGTGCGTGGTGCTTGCATGTTCTGAGTCTTGTGTTACAGGGTGCGTTGGTCGTGACCTGGTCGTTGCTTCTCCCTTGTGACCTGGTCGTTGCTTCTCCCTCGTGACCTGGTCGTTGCTTCTCCCTCGTGACCTGGTCGTTGCTTCTCCCTCGTGACCTGGTCGTTGCTTCTCCCTTGTGACCTGGTCGTTGCTTCTCCCTCGTGACCTGGTCGTTGCTTCTCCCTCGTGACCTGGTCATTGCTTCTCCCTCGTGACCTGGTTGTTGCTTCTCCCTCGTGACCTGGTCGTTGCTTCTCCCTCGTGACCTGGTCGTTGCTTCTCCCTCGTGACCTGGTCGTTGCTTATCCCTCGTGACCTGGTCGTTGCTTCTCCTCGTGACCTGGTCGTTGCTTCTCCCTCGTGACCTGGTCGTTGCTTCTCCCTCGTGACCTGGTCGTTGCTTCTCCCTCGTGACCTGGTCGTTGCTTCTCCCTCGTGACCTGGTCGTTGCTTCTCCCTCGTGACCTGGTCGTTGCTTCTCCTCGTGACCTGGTCGTTGCTTCTCCCTCGTGACCTGGTCGTTGCTTCTCCCTCGTGACCTGGTCGTTGCTTCTCCCTCGTGACCTGGTCGTTGCTTCTCCCTCGTGACCTGGTCGTTGCTTCTCCCTCGTGACCTGGTCGTTGCTTCTCCCTCGTGACCTGGTCGTTGCTTCTCCCTCGTGACCTGGTCGTTGCTTCTCCCTCGTGACCTGGTCGTTGCTTCTCCCTCGTGACCTGGTCGTTGCTTCTCCTCGTGACCGGTCGTTGCTTCTCCCTCGTGACCTGGTCGTTGCTTCTCCTCGGACCTGTCGTTGCTCTCCTCGTGACCTGGCGTTGCTTCTCCCTCGTGACCTGGTCGTTGCTTCTCCCTTGTGACCTGCTCGTTGCTTCTCCCTTGTGACCTGCTCGTTGCTTCTCCCTCGTGACCTGGTCGTTGCTTCTCCCTTGTGACCTGCTCGTTGCTTCTCCCTTGTGACCTGCTCGTTGCTTCTCCCTTGTGACCTGGTCGTTGCTTCTCCCTCGTGACCTGGTCGTTGCTTCTATCTCGTGACCTGGTCGTTGCTTCTCCCTGTGACCTGCTCGTTCCTTTTCCCTTGTGACCTGCTCGTTGCTTCTCCCTCGTGACCTGGTCGTTGCTTCTCCCTCGTGACCTGGTCGTTGCTTCTCCCTCGTGACCTGGTCGTTGCTTCTCCCTCGTGACCTGGTCGTTGCTTCTCCCTCGTGACCTGGTCGTTGCTTCTCCCTCGTGACCTGGTCGTTGCTTCTCCCTCGTGACCTGGTCGTTGCTTCTCCCTCGTGACCTGGTCGTTGCTTCTCCCTCGTGACCTGGTCGTTGCTTCTCCCTCGTGACCTGGTCGTTGCTTCTCCCTCGTGACCTGCTCGTTGCTTCTCCGTGACCTGCTCGTTGCTTCTCCTGTGACCTGCTCGTTGCTTCTCCCTTGTGACCTGCTCGTTCCTTCTCCCTCGTGACCTGGTCGTTGCTTCTCCCTTGTGACCTGCTCGTTGCTTCTCCCTTGTGACCTGCTCGTTGCTTCTCCCTTGTGACCTGGTCGTTGCTTCTCCCTCGTTACCTGGGCGTTGCTTCTCCCTCGTGACCTGCTCGTTGCTTCTCCCTCGTGACCTGCTCGTTGCTTCTCCCTCGTGACCTGCTCGTTGCTTCTCCCTGGTGACCTGCTCGTTGCTTCTCCATCGTGACCTGGTCGTTGCTTCTCCCTCGTGACCTGGTCGTTGCTTCTCCCTCGTGACCTGGTCGTTGCTTCTCCCTCGTGACCTGGTCGTTGCTTCTCCTCGTGACCTGGTCGTTGCTTCTCCCTCGTGACCTGGTCGTTGCGTCTCCCTCGTGACCTGGTCGTTGCTTCTCCCTTGTGACCTGGTAGTTGCTTCTCCCTCGTGACTTGGTCGTTGCTTCTCCCTCGTGACCTGGTCGTTGCTTCTCCCTTGTGACCTGCTCGTTGCTTCTCTCTTGTGACCTGCTCGTTGCTTCTCTCTTGTGACCTGCTCGTTGCTTCTCCCTTGTGACCTGCTCGTTGCTTCTCCCTTGTGACCTGCTCGTTGCTTCTCCCTTGTGACCTGCTCGTTGCTTCTCCCTTGTGACCTGGTCGTTGCTTCTCCTTCGTGACCTGGTCGTTGCTTCTCCTCGTGACCTGCTCGTTGCTTCTCCCTTGTGACCTGCTCGTTGCTTTTCCCTTGTGACCTGATCGTTGCTTCTCCCTCGTGACCTGGTCGTTGCTTCTCCCTCGTGACCTGGTCGTTGCTTCTCCCTCGTGACCTGGTCGTTGCTTCTCCCTCGTGACCTGGTCGTTGCTTCTCCCTCGTGACCTGGTCGTTGTTTTCTCTCGTGACCTGGTCGTTGCTTCTCCTCGTGACCTGGTCGTTGCTTCTCCCTCGTGACCTGGTCGTTGCTTCTCCTCGTGACCTGGTCGTTGCTTCTCCTCGTGACCTGGTCGTTGCTTCTCCCTCGTGACCTGGTCGTTGCTTCTCCCTCGTGACCTGGTCGTTGCTTCTCCCTCGTGACCTGGTCGTTGCTTCTCTCTCGTGACCTTGTCGTTGCTTCTCCTCGTGACCTGGTCGTTGCTTCTCCTCGTGACCTGGTCGTTGCTTCTCCTCGTGACCTGGTCGTTGCTTCTCCTCGTGACCTGGTCGTTGCTTCTCCTCGTGACCTGCTCGTTGCTTCTCCCTCGTGACCTGCTCGTTGCTTCTCCCTCGTGACCTGCTCGTTGCTTCTCCCTCGTGACCTGGCCGTTGCTTCTCCCTCGTGACCGGCTCGTTGCTTCTCCCTCGTGACCTGCTCGTTGCTTCTCCCTCGTGACCTTGTCGTTGCTTCTTTCTTGTGACCTGGTCGTTCCTTCTCCCTTGTGACCTGGTCGTTGCTTCTCCCTTGGTACCTGGTCGTTGCTTCTCCCTCGTGACCTGGTCGTTGCTTCTCCCTCGTGACCTAGTCGTTGCTTCTCCCTCGTCACCTGGTCGTTGCTTCTCCCTCGTCACCTGGTCGTTGCTTCTCCCTCGTGACGTGGTCGTAGCTTCTCCCGCGTGACCTGGTCGTAGCTTCTCCCGCGTGACCTGGTCGTAACTTCTCCCGCGTGACCTGGTCGTAGCTTCTCCCGCGTGACCTGGTCGTAGCTTCTCCCGCGTGACCTGGTCGTAGCTTCTCCCGCGTGACCTGGTCGTAGCTTCTCCCGCGTGACCTGGTCGTAGCTTCTCCCGCGTGACCTGGTCGTAGCTTCTCCCGCGTGACCTGGTCGTAGCTTCTCCCGCGTGACCTGGTCGTAGCTTCTCCCGCGTGACCTGGTCGTAGCTTCTCCCGCGTGACCTGGTCGTAGCTTGGGTTGCTATTGGATTTTACATTAACCGAATATTTTTCATTGCCTCGGGAATGCCCGGCAATATCTTTCTTTTGTGGGAGTAATTTGAGGAAACCGTCCTACCTTCTTACGTTTTGGTCTCAACATTTTCCAGTGAGAGGAGTTTTTTTGTGGTGATGCAGTGTGTGTGTGTACTCACCTAGTTGTGGTTGCAGGGGTCGATTCATAGCTCCTGGCCCCGATGTGTGTGTGTGTGTGGTATCTAGTCTTCAGTATTTTTTTCATTACACACACACACACACACACACACACACACACAAAATATACACTTTTTTTCTTCATTTCAACTTTGATCTCTTGTCGTCCTTGTTGCAGGTTCTAAGAAGTCATGTCTTTTGTATAAGCTTACATGCAAGCTATCACATGTCTTCTTTTCCTGCTATCAGCCAACCTGGACACGTAGCCCGATCGTTAGCGCACTCAGCTCACACACTGAGGTCCGGGGATCGATCACCTGTGTTTCCATGTTTCCATAAGACACCTGCTGTCTCTGTCCCTGTTCTTCCATCAGTAAAATGGGTACCTGGGTGTTAGTCGATCGGTGTGGGTCGCATCCTGGGACAAAACTGACCTAATTTATTCTAAATGCTCTGCATAACAAGGAACTTTCTATATAGTAGTATATCATTGATGTCAGCTAGGCCTGTATACCTTGTATATGTACTTGTAGAAATAGATATTATTTCATGATTCAGCTTTGGTAACCATTATAAGTACAAAAAAATGGAGGAACATTGCAGTAGGCCTACTGACCTATACTAGGCAGCTCTTTGGATCATTTCTAATTATCCACCTTTTTTTAGATATGCTGCAAATTTCAATATTCGGCTCAAACATATATTGTACAAACTTCTTTTTCTTAATACTTTTCCTTACCTAAGTTTGAATGTTATTTTATAGTTTGCCAGAGTGACGTCAGTTTCTGACAATTTCATTTTCACGATATTCCAGTGATATATTATTAAGTTTTTCTTAATATCAATTAGATCTTTCTACGATATTTAAACATTTTGTTACTCAGTCTGTATTCTTCGCGTGGCCTGATTTATTTTCCTCCCATTACCCCACTTTAAATTTTGTCATTCATGACTGTGACTAAAACCCGAGTCAGGAAACAAATGTCCTGTTTCCTGACAAACCTTAAAAATAATAATAATAATAATAATAATAATAATAATAATAATAATAATGTCATTCATGTGTCACTCAATTTGCTCATTTTTTTTCCCCACGTCTTCCTGTAGTGAATTAATATAATTTTATTGTCTATTTTCCTTAAGATAATTTGCAGCATCTGCAAATACAGATTTTCGTGGCAGCCGCTGGCGACGTCTCCTGAGGAGGACAGTCTTCCTCTCAAAGTCTCTCATCCACCGTAACAGTTAACCTTTTATTCCCATGTTTCTCAATTTCCAAATTAATCTCTCTTGGGAAACTCTGTCAAAAACTTTTTTAAAGTCAAGGTAAATACAATCTGTTTCTCTTTCTTTTTAACAATTTCCGGGACACTGTCGTAATAGCTTCATGGATTATGGCCATTGACCACTGGGCCAGCTGGCTACAATAAGATTAATCCAACTACGTATATTTATACAGCATAAGGTTAGCATGGGCCACCACTGTGACCACAAATGCAAGTTTTTACAAATGAATCTCCCGCCAGGGTGGCCGTGACGAACTCTAGTTGAATGAATCTTATTGTAGCCAGCTGGCCCAGTGGCTTACGCACTGGCCTGGAGTTTTACGATTTCCTTGCCATGGGATCAAACCCCATCCGTACCATGGTTTGTGTTTCTTTTACCAATATTCTCCTTAGTACACGAAGCGTAAATGTGTTTATTATATTATTTTTTTGTAAGTTATGTTAGGTAAGGGTTTGTCAGGAAACAGGACAAGTGCTTCCTGACGCGGGTCTTAGTCATATGACGCCCCACAGCTGGAGCTTTTTGGTCATTTGACAGAGGCCTTCCGCTGACTTACCCCTCCATCCCTTTAAAAAATGAGGAATTAGATTCCTATGTTCATCGTTTTACTTTGTTCACTGTTCAGTGTTCGCATCTTTGAGAAATTATTTGACAAGTCGGTACGACCCTGGTTGTAAAAAAAAAAAAATACACTTCTCACTTCTATCCTCTTTTAACCTTTTGAGTATTTATGCAGTTCGGTTTTTTTCTCACCATGTCCCCCTTTTAAAAACTGTTTAATATGTACCATACAGTCTTCCATGTTTACTGTCTCAGCATCGCACTGGAAACTAGGATTTAACCAACTTTTAATACCTTGTAACCTTTTGAGGTGGGGTGCCTTGATGCCCTCTAAGAACTCTTGATCCTAGGAATAACTAACCTTCCCTTCCTGCAGTTGAGCCCAGACACTTTCTCATCACTAGGCAATGAGGTTAAGTGCGATAGCATTATTATATAAACCACTTTCCTACCATGACCGTTGAGTCACTTGTGGGGAAATCTACACTTACTGGATAGTTTGCAATTTCAAATTTTAAACTTCGTAAAATAATCATATATGAGTAGATGCATTATTTTAATAACTGGATTTAAAGGTAAAGAGTTTTTATTGAGATCTATTTCCATCTCTGGAAGCAAGAGTCTACTTCCTCTATGTACATAAGTATTTTGTCTTAAAATCAGATTTAATGAAATTTTTCTTGTTGAAAAGGTACATACGAATTTTGCATTGTTTTAGTCGAGTTATTTATAATGTGAGTGAGCCTCTTTATAAAGTTAGTCTTGTGAGTTCTTCTGATTCCAGAAACTGAAAATGACTAATCTTGCTGGCAGGATCGTAAATAATTAAATATAAAAAATATTCAAAACCACTGTGGTGTCAAAAAATTAATAAGAATATTATTACTTTTGTATTAGAACCTCAGATTTAATATACAGTACAGTGGTAACTTGAGTTACATTATTAATCCGTTCCAGAAGACGCATCTTACCTCAGAACTATTGAAACTCTCCAAAATACACGGTTTTATGGTAATTAGTTTCTAGACACTAGTACACACACTACCTGCCCTTGGATACTTTGTTATTTGAACACACTGGAGTTTTCTGAGTGGTAAATAAGCATAAACTAAAGCTTGAAATTTCCAGACATTGGCACCCAACAGCAGTGGCAGAGAAGGTAGGCAGGCAGCCAGCCAGGCAGAGATTGTAGACTGAATATTTACCTTATTGTTGTCCCAGTCTCCCACCGCCCACTTCTGGTACATGTACAGTCCCCTCCCACTTCTGCTTGCCTTCCTACACTCCACCCTCCCTCATTCTCACCCACCACCCCTCTTTCCATGCACTCACCTCCAACACACTCACCTCCATTACTCCACTGAAGACCTTTTCACCACCCTGTCTTCTCTCTGGGTCTACACTCGCCCCGACCGTTGTGCAGACTACCTAGATGAGAGACGTCGCTCACCCAGTTAGCCCACAAGCCCTGGCCACTTAGTAAAGATTTCAGAACTCTATATTTCATATTACAACCCTGTTAATTATTATTTTTTTCGATTATTTAGCTGTGTGAGTGTATTTGTCTACATTTTTTTGGTGTATAAACTAGTGTTCATGAGTACCTACAAATTCCATACATGAAAACTGTAATTTGTAGGTTTGGAAACTCTAAATTCTCCACAATTATCAGTTATATTTTTTCTTGTTATTCGTCTCTTGTTTCTGCATGACAAGTGAAGATTCACAAGTCTTCTCTCTCTCTCTCTCTCTCTCTCTCTCTCTCTCTCTCTCTCTCTCTCTCTCTCTCTGCATACACACACACACTTCAACACGAATACATTCTAAACATTCATCATTCACTCTTACACATTCACGAATAAATTTAGCAACACACCCATAATTATCTGAATCAAACGTATTCATATATTCATACAAAAAACACATAATACTCTGTATCAATCATACACATACATTCATACAAAAATACAAATAATTCGCCTGCATTAAAGTTATGTATACAATCATACATAAACACACAAAATACTCTGTATCAGACATATACACACATATAAAACACACATAATTCTCTCCTATCATTGTTGTAAGCAGTATGTATACACAAATATACTCACAAAAAACACATTTCACACTCCAAACATGTATACATATACACTGTATATATATGTATATATATATATATAATTTATTTATATATATAATTTATATATATATAATTTATTTATATAATTTATTTCTATATATATAATATATATATATATAATTTATATATATATATATATATATATGCAAAAAGATCACATAAAAATATATAAGCCTTTATAAGCCCTTTCGTCATGTTTCCTTTTATAGTTCCTTGATAATGTGAGTAGTCACGAAAGCGCTTGGAAATCCTCTATTTTTCATAATTTATTTATTTATATATATATATATATATATATATATATATATATATATATATATATATATATTTATTTATTTTTTTATTATTATATATATATATATATATATATATATATATATATGTATATATATATATATATATATATATATATATATATATATATATATATATATATATATATATATATATATATATATATATTTTTTTTTTTTTATGTATATATATATATATATATATATATATATATATATATATATATATATATATATATATATATATATATATGTCGTGCCGATTAGGTAAAACTGGTCAATTAGCAAGAACTCATCTAAAATTAATTCCTTTCTAAAATTTTCTCTTATACGTTTAAAGATATATTTTTTTCATTTATGTTAATGTAAGAATTTATAATTTTGTACCAAGAGAAACTTTGAAAACCTACGTAACCTTATTACAACAAGCGCAATTTAATTTAGCCTAACCCAACTAAATATATTTTAGATACGTTAACATTAATTTAATAATAAACAAACACAATGAAATATATTTTTTTCGTTATGTTCAGAATGATTTTGGCGAAATTATTGCATACACAAATTTTCACTTGTCTTATATGGCAAGGTGAGCGTTGCTATTTAAGCCAAAATCGCAAGTTTTACCTAATTGGCACGACATATATATATATATATAATTTATTTATTTATATATATATATATAATTTATTTATTTATATATATTTATATATATATATATATATATATATATATATATATATATATATATATATATATATATATATATATATATATTTATATAATATATGCCTTGAAAGTTGAAAGAAAATTTTTGATGACCACATCTATCAATGATCATATATTCTCCCAGAGCACTACAACACCCATCCTGTTCTTAATAGTTTGAAATATTTCCAAGAATGTTTAAGAAATGTCAATATTTCTGCTAAGAATAATACCTCTGGCGTTAAAAATTATTCATTGATAGGAGATAATTCTATTTGTACGATTGTTTAGTCATCTGTGGCCAACGTTCGTAAACCTAGCAACGCAAATAGTTACATATTCGTAGGTTTGGAAACTCTAAATTCTCTATTGCTCCTGGTACTTTGCGGGTGCGATCCGATCGTTTGTTGTGCGAGAGAGGGAAAAAAAGGATTCAAATCTCCAATATTGGCTGCCACGCGATATAGGGAAGACCGCGTCCCGTGACGTTGTTACTGTGTTGCCAGATGTGAATCCCTGCGGCCTTATGTATTGTTTACGTCAGGGCGATCATCACCGTTATTGCTCTCAAATTAACACTCACCTGGAAGTGCACGCTTGTTGCCGTCAACAGCGGCACTGTCAACAGGTTGCAGCAACAGCAGCACTAACATTAGCAGCCCCAGTACCTCTTGCATCCCTTTGTACCCCCAGCAGCAGAAACATCATTTCTGCTGCTGGGGGTTGAAGCAGCACAGCAACAGCAGCACGAATAGCAACAGAAACACCAACAACAGCGCAAGCAGCACCAACAGCAAGACCATCAGAACATAATACAGCGGTACAAAAAAACTTCACCAAATATAACAGCAGCAGCACCAGAAAGATCAAAAGCAACAGCACCAACTGAAGCTGTACCTTTACCCACCAACAGCGACAGCACCACCACCGCCTCTACCTCCACCACCCACCAATAGCGACAGCACCACCACTGCCACCACCAATAACGACAGCAGCAGCAGCACTACCACCACTACCACCACCAGCATCACCACCAATAGCGACAGCAGCAGCAGCAGCAGCACCACCACCACCACCACCACCACCACCACCACCACCACCACCACCACCACCACCACCACCACCCAGCAACAGCAGTAACATCTTTCATAACACTGAGAAATTTGCAGATAAGTGGAAGTGCTACAATAGACTTTTACGCTGTTATGAGTGCCTTCCTAGATTGACTCCTCCCAGGGCATTTGTCATGGGCAGGTCAGTTTACTGACACCGTGACATTTCTAATGTATGCCACTCTGATTATGAATCCCATGTCCGTATAGGCATATTCCCGTCAGTTTTAGGGTGTTCTTTAGCTTTACTTCCTCATCGTTATATTATAAAGCTGAAGAAGCCACTCGGGGCGAAATGTTACCTCTGCTGGATGTCCTGAACTGTACATCAGTGTCTTCTTCCACATAGTATGTAACTTACATAAGAAGTTTTTTTTTAAGACTTTTATCAGTAAACAGTTGAGGGGGATGCTGGTACTTGTGACCTGATGTGAACTTGTTTGCATCTCTTCCCCACTTAACTAGTGGGAATCACCCTTCTTATCCCATGGTTGTAGACAAAAATTTTCTCAATGTCACTCCACCATCCTTCCTCTCTACCACCATCCATCTTCTCCATAACCTTCCTCACTACCTCTCCATCTTCCCTCCTCTCCACTATCCTCCCTCCTCTACCATCCTCCATGAAGGATACGTTGAGGTTGTTTCCGGGAGTCAGGGTCCCCGTGGCAATGTCCCAGACCAGGCTTACTGATGGATCAAGGCCTAATCAACCAGGCTGTTACTACTCGAGGCACACTGTGGAACGTATGAACCACAGCCCGGTTCATCAGAACTCATTTAAGGAACTCATAAAGTTCCTTCTTGAAGACACCAGAGGCCTGTTGATAATCCCTCATAAATATGAAGGAAGGGAGCTGAAGAGTCTTGGGCTCCATCCACTCCTTTTACTATATCTTAGTGTGCTCACTGCATCACTGTTTTTCATTAGGTGTATTTTGCACTGCATGTCGAGCCTCTTGGTTTCTTATGGTCTTATTTATCTTTGCAGATTTGAGACCAATCTCTAGAATTTTTCAGGTGTAAATTATTATGAATTATTCTCGCCTGCTTTCCAGGGATTACAGGTCGAGGGACTTAAAAACTCCCAGTAAATTAGGTGCTTGGCTGAATTTATACGTGGAGTGAAGATTCTCAATGTATTTAAGTCTGCAATTTCGCCGGCCTTACTTAACAGGGGCTGTTAGTATACAGAATATTCCAGCCTAGACTAAATAAGTGACTTAAGGAGGACCATCATTGGCTTGGTATGATCTCGTTGTGAAGGTTCCCGTTATCCATAATATCCTTTTACTCGAGGTTGTGATAATGACACTGTTATGATCCTTGAAAGTGAAATCCACTGACATTATAACTTTTCAGTCCTTCACGTTAGTATGTCGCTCTATTGAATAGTTAATTAGTTTTATTCTCCGTTCTAGTTTATACTTTCTTAACTTTTCCAAAATGGAATAACTGAATGTTTTCTTCATTCCACATCATATTGTTTTCTGTGGCCAACTGGAAGACTTGGTTTATACCTTCCTCGAACTTTGCTGTGTCCTCAGTGGATGCTTCTCTCGTGTAAATTCTAGTATTGTCTGCAAAGTGTGATTAGGTGTTATGATTAATATCCCTGTATGTTGCATATGAGGCTGAGGAAAGCAATGGGAGTGCCTTGGAACAAAGCTTTACACTGTGGCTGACTCTGGCTGGGGTTGTTGATCTTTGTGTTTTATTTATTAGAAAGTTTAAACTTATGCTCACTTTTCCAGTTATATTCTTTTTACACGCATTTTATATATTCATCATGATCGCAATGGTCATAAGCTTTTCCGAAGATTATGTAAACTATATTTACACTTCCAGTGCATCTAAGTCCATGTCACAGTCAATGAGACACTTGTGCAACTTTTGGGAATTTTTATTGAGGAAACGATTCGCCAAGTGTCTTCAGTCCATTACAGAGAATAAAAGAGTAAGATAACGAGCATGAGGTAATCAGTCCCTCAGCCTGAAGTCGATGTGTTCAGCCTATCAGATTCAAGTCGAGAAGGGTTAGGATAATGTCGGAAATTTTGAACATGGCGACAAGGTCTTTCATGAACAGTTTATTAGAATTGTCATCCTTGAATCTGTTTATTATTTCATTAGGATTGTCATGCTTGAGTCTGTTTACTAGTTTATTAGTATTGTCATCCTTGAGTCTGTTTACTAGTTTATTAGGATTGTCATCCTTGAGTCTGTTTACTAGTTTATTAGGATTGTCATCCTTGAGTCTGTTTACTAGTTCACTGAGCTTGGGGGCAGATCGAAACTTCAGCATTTCACTTATTTCTTTGCTTTCATCAAATTTTCCCATATCGTTTCAGCCGGGTTCCTACACTGCATGTTCTTTATGCTCTGGATTTTGAATATGAAAATAAGTATTTTGGATTGCTTACAGTTTCACTAATTGCTTTTAGGTCCCTGTCTCTCTTCACTGATTCATTCAGTTTGAGTTCAGTGTCTTTTATTAACCCAGCCAATGTGTCTTTACCTCTGCTTCAGATGGCCTGGTACATTACACAAGTTCTGTGATTCTTCGTCTTCGCTGATATGCAAAGCAATTTGTGTTATTGAATTGTTCTTCACACATCGATGTATAATACATATTAGTATCGTCAGATCTGCACGTCCTCTTCGCTTTCACTGCATTCTGTATTTACAGACACTCCAGTTCGTCTTTCCATTCGTCTTTCCCTTGGCTGTGATTGGTAGGGATGGAGTTTCCAACTAAGATTGTTTCTAGATCTGTACAAGCACCAACGCGATGCTTAGAAATAGCACCAGAACCAACACTACCGCCAGTCCAAGCACTGTCATATCATTGTCTGTTTTAAACCATACCACGGATGGGGTTAGAACCCGCGATCAGAGAGTCCTGAGTCCTGGAGTTTTAGGACTCTCTGATCGCGGTATGGTTTGTTTGCAATCGTGTCATTACGATTTCGTGAGACACTGTCTGTTTTGTCTGTGGTGATCTTCACATGTTTCTCATCTGTTATTCTGTATTTGTACTTTTGACTCACCTGTATTGTTTTGCACGAGTGCTTCCTTTTACCTAATTTTTACTGCGTGTGTTTTTGACCAACCTGTGTTATTTTGCCTCTGCGCGCCATCTTTCTTCACTTCCCAACTCTTACATTTATATCTGGTAATTTTTACTGGGAGGACACTTTTTTGTGCTTGTTGCTATTGTTTACCATCTCACCTGTCCATCATGCAGACCCAGGAACACTTCCCTGCTCCAGTGTCATTGCTCGCTGAGATGACACATATAACATTGTACGCCTCTCATATTTGTATAAGTTCATAGTTACACTTTAAACAGGTTGTAATCATGATCGATTTCATTACTGGAGACGCTTGACATTCAGCGAGAAGGAAGAGTTCCCTTCTCTTAACTATTCTCCTACTTCTTTCTTCACTACCTTCCCTCCTCTTCACTACTCTTCATCCTCGTCTCTCCACTTCCTTCTCCCTCCTTCATCCACTTCCATCCCCCTCCTCTCCACTATCCTCCCTCCTCCAACAGTTCCAGACAGAGGAAGATTATACAGCTCATCAACAATAACAACCTCATCGTCACGCTTTAAGACAGACCACCCATCACTCAGCGCAGCAATCAAGAGTTCTATTGTATTAATGTCTTTCTCTTATTACCTCTCCTCGCTCTCTACCAGTGACGTGCCTCTCTCGTTACCTTTTCTCTCTACCGATACAGAGCCACGTATCTCTCCTCTACCGATACAATGCCCCGTATCTTTCCTCTACTGATACAGTGCCCCGTATCTTTCCTCTGATACAGTGCCCAGTATCTCTCCTCTGCCGTTAAAGTTCCCCGTATCTCTCGTCTACTGATACAGTGCCTCTCGTTACCTCTCCTCTTCACTGATAGTGCCACTTTTATTACTTACCTACCGAGGCAGTGCCACCTATTCATCACAGATACTCGCATAGTGCCAAGTATCTATCCTCCATTCAGTAATATTTTATTAAGAATCATTAACCTTTCTCTAAAGGAGTTTGGTGACTTAGAATCAGTGATTGGATTATTGACATTAACATTGTACTTGGTATTAGAATGTTAAGAAATTAACAAGACACTATTACTACGAACCTTACTAAATGTCTAGAAGTAAATAAGCAGTTACACTGAGTGAGCTATAAAAGCATGCAATTATAAGAAGTTTTACAACCTGCATGAACAGTATCTGTAAACAAGACCATTGCACTCCTCAACAGAAGCTGCATTTAACATCTCGCTACCAAGAAACTCATCACTAGTAATCCCTTCCTTATATCACTTGAAAAGGCAGTTGCTCAAGAAGAAATTTCTCGCTTAATTGTTAGTAATATATCACAAATTATATACAATGATGGAGCTAAGCAGGGGTCTACTGAAGGCTGCATCTGCTGGTGTTGTCACCTCCCTGTGTTGAGTAGCAGGGGTCTACTGAAGGCTGCATCTGCTGGTGTTGTCACCTCCCTGTGTTGAGTAGCAGGGGTCTACTGAAGGCTGCATCTGCTGGTGTTGTCACCTCCCTGTGTTGAGTAGCAGGGGTCTACTGAAGGCTGCATCTGCTGATGTTGTCACCTCCCTGTGTTGAGTAGCAGGGTCTACTGAAGGCTGCATCTGCTAGTGTTGTAACCTCCCTGTGTTGAGTAGCAGGGTCTACTGAAGCTGCATCTGCTGGTGTTGTCACCTCCCTGTGTTGAGTAGCAGGGTCTACTGACGGCTGCATCTGCTGGTGTTGTCACCTCCCTGTGTTGAGTAGCAGGGGTCTACTGAAGGCTGCATCTGCTGGTGTTGTCACCTCCCTGTGTTGAGTAGCAAGGGTCTACTGAAGGCTGCATCTGCTGATGTTGTCACCTCCCTGTGTTGAGTAGCAGGGGTCTACTGAAGGCTGCATCTGCTGATGTTGTCACCTCCCTGTGTTGAGTAGCAGGGGTCTACTGAAGGCTGCATCTGCTGATGTTGTCACCTCCCTGTGTTGAGTAGCAGGGGTCTACTGACGGCTGCATCTGCTGGTGTTGTCACCTCCCTGTGTTGAGTAGCAGGAGTCTACTGACGGCTGCATCTGCTGGTGTTGTCACCTCCCTGTGTTGAGTAGCAGGGGTCTACTGACGGCTGCATCTGCTGATGTTGTCACCTCCCTGTGTTGAGTAGCAAGGGTCTACTGACGGCTGCATCTGCTGATGTTGTCACCTCCCTGTGTTGAGTAGCAGGGGTCTACTGACGGCTGCATCTGCTGATGTTGTCACCTCCCTGTGTTGAGTAGCAGGGGTCTACTGAAGGCTGCATCTGCTAGTGTTGTCACCTCCCTGTGTTGAGTAGCAGGGGTCTACTGAAGGCTGCATCTGCTGGTGTTGTCACCTCCCTGTGTTGAGTAGCAGGGGTCTACTGACGGCTGCATCTGCTGGTGTTGTCACCTCCCTGTGTTGAGTAGCAGGAGTCTACTGACGGCTGCATCTGCTGGTGTTGTCACCTCCCTGTGTTGAGTAGCAGGGGTCTACTGACGGCTGCATCTGCTGATGTTGTCACCTCCCTGTGTTGAGTAGCAGGGGTCTACTGACGGCTGCATCTGCTGATGTTGTCACCTCCCTGTGTTGAGTAGCAGGGGTCTACTGACGGCTGCATCTGCTGATGTTGTCACCTCCCTGTGTTGAGTAGCAGGGGTCTACTGACAGGCTGCATCTGCTGATGTTGTCACCTCCCTGTGTTGAGTAGCAGGGGTCTACTGAAGGCTGCATCTGCTGATGTTGTCACCTCCCTGTGTTGAGTAGCAGGGGTCTACTGACGGCTGCATCTGCTGGTGTTGTCACCTCCCTGTGTTGAGTCGCAGGGGTCTACTGACGGCTGCATCTGCTGATGTTGTCACCTCCCTATGTTGAGTAGCAGGGGTCTACTGACGGCTGCATCTGCTGATGTTGTCACCTCCCTGTGTTGAGTAGCAGGGGTCTACTGACGGCTGCATCTGCTAGTGTTGTCACCTCCCTATGTTGAGTTAGGCATAAGAATTAACTGAGCGTCTACTCTGCTTGACTCTTGGATTATTCTATCATTGAAGGTACATGAATCATATGACTCAAGCAACATGCTCACTGGATATGCCAGGTATAAATACTCAAAAATCAGAGAAAGGTTAATTAATGCATTTTTTTTATGGATTCCATCGCATATTGAATAACTCCTTCATGAATAAGTTAAGTTAGGTAAAGTACCCTGAAGGAAAACTTACAATATTACTTTGGTATAACCAGGACAAGTTTTCTTGCAAACCTCTTCACTTTCTCCAATTTCTTGATATGCCTGACCAGGCGTGGGTTTAATACTGGTGCTGCATATTTTAATGTAGGCCTGACGTACATGATGTACAGTGTCTCGAATGACTCCTTAGATGTCGAAAAGTTATTCTTAAAATTGCCAGACGCGAATAAGTTGCAGCAGTTATTTATCTGATGTGCGCCTCAGGGAATATAATCGGTATGATACTCACCGAGTGAGGTTTGCAGAATTTGCAAATCTCCTGAGCTTGTACTCCGTCTGCGGTCTTCATTGTCCCTCCTCAAGCTTCATAACTTCACTTAATTGGGGTTAAACTCCAGGAGTCATTTCTCTGAACAAGCCTGTAGTCTGTCTAGATCTATTTGTAGCCTTTCCTGGTCTTCGTCAGCTTGTATTTTCCTCATTAGTTTTACGTCTTCTGCGAACAGGGATACCTCCGACTCTATCCCCTTTTGCCATGTCATTCACGTATACAGCAAACAGCACTTGCCCTAGGACTGATCCTTGTGACACCCCACTCGTCACATTGACACCTCGTCAAGAAGCATCATTCGTTGTTTCCTTCCTGTCAGTTATGCCTTGGTCGATTAAGGTGCTTTTTCTGTTATTCCTGCCTGTTGTTCTAACTTTTGGACCAGTCTCTTTTGACTGTCTCAAAAGCCTTCTTACAGTCCAAGAAAATGCAATCTATCCACCTTTCCCCTGTCTTCTTTTACTTTGTCGTAGAACTCCAGTAGGTTTTTTACATAGGATTTTCTATCCCTGAAGCGTGATGGTTGTCATACACGAACCCACTCCCTTTTAGGTACTCTGATAATCTTCTCCATAACTTTGCATGCTATTCATGTCAGTGATATTGGTCTGTAATTTGACTCTGCTTGTCTGTCTCCTTTCTTAAAAACTGTGACTACATTTGCTGTCTTACACACCTCTGGCAGTTGCCGGAGGTGTGGTCATTCCTATTGTGAGCTCTCCTCCTTCCTTCTTCACCCTGATTACCTGGTCCCTGATTGCTGTCTTCCTCCTGGTGTGGCTATATAACAACTTCGGGTAGAATTTGGCTTTCCATGCTATATCATTCTCAATTTGCTGTTGAACCTTCTCTCTTATCCATGCATACTCGTTTGACCCTTCGTCTCAGCTCTTGTTTTTCTGAGGTTTTTGTCTTCTATACTTTTTCCATTCTCTAACACATTTAGGTTTGGCCTCTCTTCACCTCTGGGAAAACCAATCTCACTCTAGTCTTCTCGTTGTTTCTGTTGCTTCTAACTTCTCTGCCTCCCTGTACTTTTTGACCACATACTCCATCTCATTCACTGCCTTTCCCTCTAGCTCTCTTTCCCATTAAACCTCATACAGGAAGAGCCTTATGCCTGTGTAGTTTCTTTTGAAGTCTGGCATCTCACCTCCTTCCCGTGCTGCTTTACTCTCCGCTGTTAATTCCACAAGTGACTCGCAACTCATGACCGTGTGATCGCTAGCGTCAAGGGGTCTTTCATATGTTACATTCCCTGTGTGTACTCACCTAATTGTACTCTCCTGATTGTGGTTGTAGGGGGTCGATTCATAGCCCCTGGCGTCCGCCTCTTCACTGGTGTGTGTGTGTGTGTACTCAGTGCTCTGCTATGGGCTACAGTTCATTTACTAGACCAATTGTTTATTAACGTGAGGTTATCTGCTACCTGAGATAGGGTTAAGTAAATCTTCCCTTTTCTCGCGGGATTTTTTTTTTTTTTTTTTTTTTTCTCCGTTTGTCGTCGTTTTTGTTCTCTGGCTACAACGCACGAGCTTCAAGAGTCCACAGGTTGAAGCCTCACGGGAGGCTTCAACCTGTGAAGAACAAGTAAGAATAAGTGGAACAATTCACCCAAATCTCACACTTGTGACCTGACAATGGTCAGGACGGACCGAAACGTCGTTATAAGGTTCCTCTCCTCACTCCGGGTTGTAGGTGAATTGTCCAGCCACGATATTGAGACTATTCTCCACCAGAGGAACAATTCGTAAATAATCCCACTTTGCAGAAGTAACTTCAGGCGACATTTGGGCATTTCTTGGACCATTATTTAATCCGCGAGGTGGCACCACCATCATTAATGTCCTCAGTGTTTATAAAACGAACAAGTTGAAGGATGAAACACTTGTGCAACATTTGGGAGTCTTAACTGAGGAAACGTTTCGGCAGCCAGTAGCTTCTTCAGTCCAATACGAAGAAGAGTGGTAGAGAAAAGAGGAGTTTGAGGTATCAGTCCCTCAGCCTGGAATAGGTGTATTCAGTCCATCAATCTTGAAGCATCAAGTACTTCAAGACTGATGGATTGAACACATCGATTCCAGGCTGAGGGACTGATTACCTCAAACTCCTCTTCTTTTTCACCGCTCTTCTTTGTACTGGACTGAAGAAGCCTCTGGCTGGCGGAACGTTTCCTCAATAAAGATTCCCAAATGTTGCGCAAATGTCTTCAACGACTACCGTGTTCTCCTGCATCAGTCTTTTGATGAAGACGCGTTCAAGACTCGTCGTGGCCGCTGCAGAGACTGACACTGAACGTGGTAAGAAAGATGGGAGATATTGGATGTGTATAACCTGACACAATATCCGGAGATGGGGAACACGGCAACAGCAGCAATGGAAAGAGGAAGGAGGAGGAGAGAAAAAGAGAAAGATAGAGAAAAGATTGAAGAAGAATAAAGAAGAAAAGAATGAAGAAAGGGAGAATTAGAGAGAGGAGATGAGAGGGGAGAGAAATTAAAGAAAAGAGAATGGAAATTAGGAGAGTGAGAGAACTTGGAAAAGAGAGAGAGAGAGAGAGAGAGAGAGAGAGAGTCTGGTATACAGAAATATGAAATTCCAACAGCACTATCAATTCCTGCCAGAGCTTGATAAAACAGTTTGCAAATCTTTTTTTTTTCCTCGTCCGTTTCCCTCTGACACGTTTAATCCGTAGGGAAGGTAGATGGCATCAGCAGCAGTGAGGATTCCACGGAGGAGGAGGACTGGGAATGTGTTACCAGCTGGTGGTGGTGGGGAATGTGTTACCAGCTGGTGGTGGTGGGGAATGTGTTACCAGCTGGTGGTGGTGGGGAATGTGTTACCAGCTGGTGGTGGTGGGGAATGTGTTACCAGCTGGTGGTGGTGGGGAATGTGTTACCAGCTGGTGGTGGTGGGGAATGTGTTACCAGCTGGTGATGGTGGGGAATGACCACAATTCTAACCTTGAACGAACCAGGACAGTCACGACTATGAAAGATTAGAGACGTGCAGTTTTTAACGATTTATACAGACTGCAATGGCCCCCTTCACTTCATAGTATGGAATAGGGAGGAGGGGGAGCTCTTCATGCCTCTGAAGTGCTCCCTTATCCAAGGAATTGGAGCCATTTTTCAATTTCTTGGATGAAGCCTGATGACCTACGGGCTTAGCGCTCCCCTTGAATCTATTATTGCATCCTTTGCCAGAAGGAACGATGCACGGCACGATACACGGCACGATACACGGCACGATACACGGCACGATACACGGCACGATACACGGCACGATACACGGTACGATACACGGCACGATACACGGCACGATACACGGTACGATACACGGCACGATACACGGCACGATACACGGTACGATACACGGCACGATGCACGGCACGATACACGGCACGATACACGGTACGATACACGGCACGATACACGGCACGATCACGGCACGATACACGGTACGATACACGGCACGATACGGCACGATACACGGCACGATACACGGACGATACACGGCACGATACACGGCAGATACACGGCACGATACGGCACTACGGCACGATACACGGTACGATACGGCACGATACGGCACGATACACGGCACGATACACGGCACGATGCACGGCACGATACACGGCACGATACACGGCACGATACACGGCACGATGCACGGCACGATACACGGCACGATGCACGGCACGATACACGGCACGATCACGGCGATACGGCACGATACACGGCACGATAGCACGGCACGATACACGGCACGATGCACGGCACGATACACGGCACGATCACGGCACGATACACGGCACGATCACGGCACGATACACGGCACGATACACGGCACGATACACGGCACGATACACGGCACGATCACGGCACGATACGGCACGATACACGGCACGATACACGGCACGATGCACGGCACGATACACGGCACGATGCACGGCACGATACACGGCACGATACACGGCACGATACACGGCACGATACACGGCACGATACACGGCACGATACACGGCACGATACACGGCACGATACACGGCACGATACACGGCACGATACACGGCACGATACACGGCACGATACACGGCACGATACACGGCACGATACACGGCACGATACACGGCACGATACACGGCACGATACACGGCACGATACACGGCACGATACACGGCACGATACACGGCACGATACGGCACGACGGACGATCACGGCCTACGGCGATACGGCACGATACGGCACGATACACGGCACGATACACGGCACGATACGGCACGATACGGAATGACACGGCAGATACACGGCACGATACACGGCACGATACCCCTCTGTTACCCGGATTATTACATTCTGGAAAAGGGGAAGCCGCTAAACCCGTGGGGGTTTTACAATATCTTGGCAATGGGAGGAAATGGTTTTATGCAAAATAAGAAAAAAAAGCTCTAATTCCTTTGATTAAGCTCCCTTCATGAGCACAAAGGCTCCACGTTCCCCTTGAAGGGTCGTCTGGCTGGACATCTAGCAGAGGGTGAGACACACAGACAAGTCAAGGGACTCAGCTGACCACTATTTAACACCATGAAGAAACCTCTCCTTAGAAAAGTCAAATTACCCTCTAGATTACTACTACTACTACCACCACCTACTACCAGCTACTACTACCAGCTACTACTACCAACTACAACTACCAACTACTACTATCAACTACCAACTACTACTATCAACTACCAACTACTACTATCAACTACTACTATCAACTACTACTATCAACTACAACTACTACTATCAACTACAACTACTATCAACTACTACTATCAACTACAACTACTATCAACTACAACTACCAACTACTACTTTCAACTACCAACTACTACTATCAACTACAACTACTATCAACTACAACTACCAACTACTTTCAACTACAACTACCAACTACTACTTTCAACTACAACTACCAACTACTACTATCAATTACAACTACCAACAACTACCACCACTACTACTACTACAACTACCATCACTGGTGTCTAGAGCTCTCGCTTCACACACGGAGGGCCCGGGTTCGATTCCCGGCGGGTGGAAACATTTCGACGTGTTTCCTTACACCTGTTGTCATGTTCACCTAGCAGCAAATAGGTACCTGGGTTGTTAGTCGACTGGTGTGGGTCGCATTCTGGGGGACAAGATTAAGGACCCAAATGGAAATAAGACAGACAGTCCTCGATGACGCACTGACTTTCTTGGGTTATCCTGGGTGGCTAACCCTCCGGGGTTAAAAATCCGAAGAAATCTTATCTTATCTTTACTATTATTAATATTACTAATAATACTATTATTAATATTACTATTAAAACTATTACTATTGTTACTACTACTACTATTACTACTACTAGGTCATAAGACAGCCAGCACGAGACAAGGGATGGGAAGTTCTCTCTTACGATATATCAACCCACTATAGTGTTTAGAATAAGGTAATAAATTTTTACTGTAATGACGTGGAAGCTTGAAATGGGAATGACCTACACTATCAACGTACTTTTAAAGTATCTCGTCTAGTTTACCGAGGATCTCTTAAGGAAGAGGTGCATGTCAAGCTAAGACCCCCAGCATATCTTTCGGTGTAAATGGTGGTGATGTTTTCCCATTTGTCGAATACTAAAGTGATTTATTGCCGTTGACCTGAACAAATAATGAAAATTGATTAATGTGAATAATTGACTGTGACTAGTTTTATTCTCTCTATGGTGATTTATGTCATAAAATAAGAAGTTGCTCACAATGGTTGCAAGTTGATAATTATTCTGTCAAACTGAAAATTATTAGAAACAGTTTGAAGCATTGATTATCTACTCTTTTCTAGAGGTTTGTAAACAAATGCAATCCAAGGGTGAGGATACAGTGAGATATTCATGGAGGATTTATCAAGATGAACAGACGTGAGTAATGGGGTCCCACAGAGATCAGTATTGAAACAGGAAATGTTCAGTGTGTACATACATACTCTTACCTTTCCCAGTGATGAAATGTCAGGAGTCGTTCAGTACATTGTAAACACACATGGACTAACTTCACTTATTTATGCTACTTCCTCCTCCTTTCTTTCTCTTTCTCTTTCCTTTTAAGGGGAGAAGGATAGAGAGAAAGTGAGAGAGGTAAATCCTTCAGAGGGGTAAGCCAGGTCAGATCAAACTAGCTAAGTACCTACTCACATCTGAGCCCCCAAGTCTCATGCTAAAGAAAAACGAGCTTAGTGTGTATGCACAAGCTTAGAGTTTTGGCATCACAGCCGTAACTAAAACACGAATAGAAACAAACGAATTCTTCAACACTTGTCCAACCTTTGGACGAAGATCTACTTCGACTAGTGGATGGTGCCACTATGACCCAGCCTCCTCCTGCTTCGCCTCACCTGACTACAGTATATAAGCCACTTCTATGGCTCTATGCTGTACTTTCTACAAGATTGATGGACTGAACACATCTACTCCAGGCCGAGGGACTGATTACCTCAAACTCCTCCTCTCCTTACACCTTTCTGCTTTGTATTGGACTGATGAAGCCACTGTGTGGCGAAACGTTTCCTCAATAAAGATACCCAAGTGTTGCATGTGTCTAATTTATAACTGGTACAACTTGCTAGGATTAGTACTCCCAACACTGGTACAACTTGCTTGGGTTAGTCTACCTGGAGTCTACCTGGAGAGAATTCCAGGGGTCAACGCCCCCGCGGACCGGTCCGTGACCAGGCCTCCTGTTGGACCAGAGCCTGATCAACAAGGCTGTTACTGCTGGCCGCACGCAGTCCAACGTACGAACCACAGCCCGGCTGGTACAACTTGCTGGGGTTAGTACTCCCAATACTGGTACAACTTGCTGGGGTTAGTACTCCCAATACTGGTACAACTTGCTGGGGTTAGTACTCCCAACACTGGTACAACTTACAATGGTGGCGAGACTTGAGCGTCTTGACTGCCTGACTGCGAATCCAGGAATCCATTTTCTGGCCTAAATACTTTGCAATTTTTTCCCTTTTAGCAGATTTCGCTGTGTTTTGGAGTTCATGATTCATAAATAATTACAGATATAGCAGGAACGGCGACAACCAAAGATCGTAATGAAAAGATTACAATTACTGGTTAACCGAATGGTTCTAGAAGTTTATAATGTAAACTTCAGCATCTATGAAAATGTGCTGTTTTGAATTCTAACAAGTGCTCATCTGTTGTTTCTATTCGTGTTTTAGTTACGGCTGTGATGCCAAAACTCTAAGCTTGTGCATACACACTAAGCTCGTTTTTCTTTAGCATGAGACTTGGGGGCTCAGATGTGAGTAGGTACTTAGCTAGTTTGATCTGACCTGGCTTACCCCTCTGAAGGATTTACCTCTCACTTTCTCTCTATCCTTCTCTCTTTAAAAGGAAAGAGAAAGAAAGGAGGAGGAAGTAACATATATAAGTGACGTTAGTCCAGGTGTGTTTACAATGTACTGACCGACTCCTGACATTTCATCACAGGCACATTAACAACGGAGCAACACGTTTTGACCCAGCTGGTGCCAATAAGTTTGACCCAGCTGGTGCCAACAGTCTAACCAGTGACCACTTTCTTTGAGATATTCCAGTATCTGAAAAACATCAGAGCAATAATAAACTTCCTGAAATTATATATATAAGTATGTAATTCATAGTTTGTACGTTATTCAAATTTAATGTTGAACTGATGATACAAACTATATATTTGTCCAAAATAGTCATTTTTTGGGAGAATTCTTTTCTTGGACCCTCCTTAGGAAACAGGACAAGTGTTTCCTGACGCGGGTCTTAGTCCCATGATGACCCGCCGCTGGAGCTGTTGGTCATCTGACCGATGCGAACAAAGATGCCAAAGCAGGCAACTGCAACACTGATTCTGCAACACAAGGATGAGCCAGATTTTCTAGGTTTGGTTAACTTTGTAGTTGCGTGTAGAAAAATCTTACAAGGGGAAATACCTTAATGATGTAAAAGGGCTCTTGATCCAGGGAATCAGAACAATCTCACCTCCCCCATAGGTTCAAAGACAAAAGAAAAAAAAAGGGGGAAAGAAATATATATATAATATATATATAATGTATTATTTAATTATGAGAGAGAGAGAGAAATAAAATGTAGCTTGAATTTTTGTTCAAAAACTATGCATTTCATTAAAATAAATTATTATTAAACATAAATTTACATACTACATATTTCCATCGGGTACATATTATATTACTCCACATTTACAAATGTTGAAAATCCGGTTTTAAAATATAATAGCCATTAATACATACTCTTGTATATCAAACGTCGTATATGATAAAAACACCTCTAACTTCAAAAGATAGAAAAAAAAAATCCGCATTGAAGATAATTGGGAAAATGAGAAAGAAACTTCCCACAGAACATAACTGCAGTCCAAATTAAAAGGAGCGAAGACGAAAAAAGGCAGATCAGTATGGTTTAAAATTATATAAAGATTTTAGCATTAACTTATGGCAGAAAATTTTCCAGTCATGATACCTGAGCGATAGAAAAATAGTTTTCTAAAAGTAACTCTAGTTAAAATGTTGAGGAAAAGCCAAAAAAAAATAAATGGAAAACGTAAGATAATATCTTTATTTCTACAAGTACATGTACAAGGTATACAAACCTAGCTGACATCAATGACACTACTATATAGAAAGCCGCTTGTTATGTTGAGCATTTCGGGCAAAATAGGTCAGTTTTGTCCCAGGATGCGACCCACACCAGTCGACTAACACTCAGGTACCCATTTTACTAATGGGTGAACATAGACAACAGGTGTAAGGAAACACGTCCAATGTTTCTACCCTTGCCGGGAATCAAGCCACGGACCCTCAGCGTGTGAAGCAAGAGCTTTGCCTACCAGGACAAGAGCCATATGATGCAAAACCTATGGAAGTGAAGTCGTAGAATATTACAAAATAACTTTTTATTATTCTAAGTGAGAGAAAAGAAGAAAGAAATACTTTCTACAGACCATTTGATGACGGTGCAGAAACGAAGAGAAAAGATGGATATAAGAATAATAAGATTTCTTCGGATTTTTAACCCCGGAGGGTTAGCCACCCAGGATAACCCAAGAAAGTCAGTGCGTCATCGAGGACTGTCTGTCTTATTTCCATTGGGGTCCTTAATCTTGTCCCCCAGGATGCGACCCACACCAGTCGACTAACAACCCAGGTACCTACTTGCTGCTAGGTGAACATGAAAACAGGTGTAAGGAAACACGTCGAAATGTTTCCACCCGCCGGGAATCGAACCCGGGCCCTCCGTGTGTGAATCGAGAGCTCAAGCCACCAGACCACATACTAAATAGAACTCCCAAAGTAGAAGCAGTAGTTTTAGAAATCTGAGATAATAAAATCATACAAATTAACCTTAAACACTTGTAGGTTTAAATGATAAACCTGTAACATCTACCCTAAGAGAGGGACCAGTAGATGCGGTTGTATCCTCACAGGTGGACAGGAAAAGCGTACACGCTCCGCGAGTGTACTCACAAACACCAAACATGCAGATCTAAGGTAATCTCATGCAAATCCAGATTGCTCCGTAACAGACAATCCCTTCCCGAGCGTGTACAGATAAAGTCTAGCGAGAGAGCAAGAGCGCGCGCTTACACCAGTAGTTAAGAAGCAAGGCCAGCTGCTCTCTCTCTCTCTCTCTCCGTATCTCTATATCTCTCTATCTTTCCCCTCTCTCCCTCTCCCCATATAATGCCACCAGTCACTTGGCCCACGCAAATCACTCAGTAATCTTTCGCACAAACCTTCATGTCACGTCAATAGGAAATTGGAGTCCGTCTGCTCGTGGCCACTTTCCGCCAGGGGACTGGGGCAGACATGAGCAAGTAGAGGGCCGGATCATCATCTTCTGCCTCTTGGTCAGCGCTTCCATTTTCTTGTTTGGTACAAGAGGCCATGTCTGCACTAAGAGAAAGCATTGTTCATCTGGTCGCAGATTTGCACACAAAAGAGCTCTTTGTAGCAGGCGGTTCTGGCGCTCTGTTGATGTTTGCGTGTAAGAGGTAGCACAGTCATGTGTACACGAGGCTAAACTGGATAGTCTGTGTAGTTTGGAGGTTGGATGTGAGAGAAACATGGTTAAACAAGTTAAACGGAGGTAGAACTGGAGGGTGTGGGGTGGTAGTAGGGAGACACTGTGAATTCTTGTGTGTAAGAGTTGAGATACACAAGTAGCCGGAGTAGGGCTAGATAGTAGTGGTGATAGGGAGAGACTGTGTCTAAGATACAGAAGTGTAGTGGAGACAGGACTGTAGTGTGTGTCCGTGTAAATTATTCTGTGTGGTCGCTGAGTTGGTTCACAACATTTACTTAACGATTATTCAAGATAAGAAGAGATTTTAAAACAATACATTATATTGTTTTCGATATGTATTAGTCATTTTCGGAGTGTATTAGTCATTTTCGGAGTGTATTAGTCATTTTCGGAGTGTATTAGTCATTTTCGGAGTGTATTAGTCATTTTCGGAGTGTATTAGTCATTTTCGTTGTGTATTAGTCATTCTCGGAGTGTATTCGTCATTTTCATTCACACTCTCATCTTGCTTCATATTCATAAAATTATAATATACTACATAGTTACATTTGTCACTGCTGTCACCTCAACTATGGTGTTTGATGCTGGTGAGGAGCTCTTGATCCAAGGAAGTGGGCCTAACCTTACCTTCCTTGGGTCAAATCTGATTGCCTTCCATTCCCCAGTGCACTTAATAACCCTTACGAGCTTAGAGCTTTCCCCTCATTTACAATAACAATGCATATACACTGGAGTGAGATGAATGTGTACACTGGCAGGTATATTTCAGAATGTATATTCACTGAGAGGTGTACATTTATCAAATTATATACGCAGATAAATTTAGTAACCATTTAGATATTAAAATATATTCGTGTTGGAGAACAAGTAAATGGCATCCTTAAAGACGCATAATATTGTCACATAATCTTATCACATGATCTTATTACATTATCTTAACACATTATCTTGGCATGTGGTCTTGTCATATGATCTTGTCATGTGATCTTGTCATGTGATCTTTTCATGTGGTCTTGTCATGTGATCTTTTCATGTGATCTCGTCACATGGTCTTGTCACATGGTTTTGTCACATGGTCTTGTCACATGATCTTGTCACATGGTCTTGTAACATGGGCTTGTCACATGATCTTGTCACATGATCTTACCACTAGTTACTTTTAATCTAAGCGAGGGGGGGGGGGAAGGAAAAAGTACTTTCTACAGACCATTTAAGTCTTGATGACGGTGAAGGAAGACACTGAGACAGTCATATTGCTGAACGTGTCTACATATGAAAAAATTACCAGTGAAAGTAGAAAATAAAACCTGAGCGCTTTCATGTGCTTACACACACATCTTCATATATTGGTGGACACGGGAAACAATGGTGTGGTGAACACAAGCACAACTTTAACGACAAGACATCGTCGCCAGGGAGCCAAATGCTGTGCTTCATTTACAACAATAGTGTACAACAAGACGGTTGCTCTGGCGCAAATTTTCGCCTCTGACTAGTTGAAAGTTCCACACGGAACGAAACTATGGCCCCAAGCTTGTGTTTTTAATTACATGTTTTTTTTTCGGCAGCGTAGTATTTAAATGTGTTGACTCCTTGACCAGGAGACACGGAGACCACGCATCAAGTGAACCATCCTGTGAGAACTGTTTTAAACCTCAGAGAAAATGACTAGCAGTAATCGTAGCGACTCTTCCTCACATTACACTGCGTCGGTTTTTCTGGACGTTCTCTAACTTTTCATTAATTAGTTTTACATATTTAGGTTGTTATATATATATATATATATATATATATATATATATATATATATATATATATATATATATATATATATATATATATATATATATATATATGCTAGGAATTCGCAAAAGCAGGCGAAATATTCACAAACACTGATCTCTGGCCAACGGAGACTCGAACCTACGAACCTCATGACAAGGTACGCAGTGCTTTACCGACCGTACACACTGGTCAATACCTTGGCATCCAGCTTTCGCTAGCGTTATTCCAGGCAGCCAGCTTTCAGGCAGGTGGCTTACAGCTTTTCATCTCATCCCTGCATGCATCGACACAACTAGAGATTTTTACAATGCTAGGAATTCGCAAGAGCAGGCGAAATATTCACAAACACTGATCTCTGGTTTGTGAATATTTCGCCTGCTCTTGCGAATTCCTAGCATTGTAAAATCTCTAGTTGTGTCGATGCATGCAGGTGATGAGATGAAAGCTGTAAGCCTCCTGCCTGAAAGCTGGCTGCTGGAATAACGTCTGAAGCTGGATGCCAAGGTATTGGACCAGTGGTACGTCGGTAAAGCACTGCGTACCCTGTCATGAGTTCTAGGTTCAATATATATATATATATATATATATATATATATATATATATATATATATATATATATATATATATATATATATATATATATATATATATATATAATTAACACATCGGCCGATTCCCACCAAGGCAGGGTGGCCCGAAAAAGAAAAACTTTCATCATCATTCACTCCATCACTGTTTTGCCAGAGGGGGGTGCTTTACACTACAATTATAAAACTGCAACATTAACACCCCTCCTTCAGAGTGCAGACACTGTACTTCCCATCTCCAGGACTCAAGTCCGGCCTGCCGGTTTCCCTGAATCCCTTCATAAATGTTACTTTGCTCACACTCCAACAGCACGTCAAGTATTAAAAACCATTTGTCTCCATTCACTCCTATCAAATACGCTCACGCATGCTTGCTGGAAATCCAAGTCCCTCGCACACAAAACTTCTTTTACCCCCTCCCTCCAACCTTTCCTAGGCCGACCCCTACCCCGCATTCCCTCCACTACAGATTTATATACTCTCGAAGTCATTCTGTTTCGTTCCATTCTCTCTACATGTCCGAACCACCTCAACAACCCCTCCTCAGCCCTCTGGATAATAGTTTTGGTAATCCAGGACCTCCTCCTAATTTCCAAACTCCGAATTCTCTGCATTATATTCACACCATACATTGACCTCAGACATGACATCTCCACTGCCTTCAGCCTTCTCCTCGTTGCAACATTCATCACCCATGCTTCACACCCATATAAGAGTGTTGGTATAACTATACTCTCATACATTCCCCTCTTTACTTCCTTGGACAAAGTTCTTTGTCTCCACAGACTCCGAAGTGCACCACTCACCCTTTTCCCCTCATCAATTCTATGATTCACCTCATCCTTCATAGACCCATCTGCTGACATGTCCACTCCTAAATATCTGAATACATTCACCTTCTCCATACTCTCTCCCTCCAATCTGATATCCAATCTTTCGTCACCTAATCTTTTTGTTATCCTCATCACCTTACTCTTTCATAAATTCACTTTCAATTTTCTTCTTTTACATACCCTACCAAATTCATCCACCAACCTCTGCAACTTCTCTTCAGAATTTCCCAAAAGCACAGTGTCATCAGCAAAAAGCAACTGTGACAACTCCCACTTTGTATTTGATTCTTTGTCTTTTAACCCCACACCTCTTGCCAAGACCCTCGCATTCACTTCTCTTACATCCTCCTTCATCAAGGAGGGAAGAGTATATGGAGAGAAAAAGAGAGGTTAAGAGAGTGGTGAAGCAATGTAGAAAGACAACAAATGAGAGAGTGGGTGAGATGTTATCAACAAATTTTGTTGAAAATAAGAAAAAGTTTTGGAGTGAGATTAATAAGTTGAGGAAGCCTAGAGAACAAATGAATTTGACAGTTAAAAATAGGAGAGGAGAGTTATTAAATGGAGAGTTAGAGGTATCGGGAAGATGGAGGGAATATTTTGAGGAGTTGTTAAATGTTGATGAAGACAGGGAAGCTTTGATTTCGTGTATAGGGCAAGGAGGAATAACATCTTGTAGGAGTGTGGAAGAGTCAGTTGTGTGTGTGGGGAAAGTTCGTAAGGCAGTGGATAGAATGAAAGGGGGGTAAGGCAGCTGGAATTGATGGGATCAAGATAGAAATGTTAAAATATATTTATGCCGTGCCGAATAGGTAAATCTTGCGATTTTGCTTAAATAGCAACGCTCTTGTTGCCAAATAAGGCAAGCGAAAATTTGTGTATGCAGTAATTTCGCAAAAAAATATTCTGAAGTTAACGAAAAAAATATATTTCATTGTGTTTGTTTATCATTAAATTGTTGTAAACTTATCTAAAATATATTTAGTTGGATTAAGCTAAATTAAATTGCGTTTGTTATAATAAGGTTAGGTAATTTTTCTAAGGTTCTTTTGGTACAAAATTATTAATTTTTACATTACCATAAATGAAAAAAATATATTTTTAAACGTACAAGAGAAAATTTTAGAAAGGACTTAATTTTAAATGAGTTCTTGCTAATTGACCAATTTTCCTATTCGGCACGACAAATTTATATATATATATATATATATATATATATATATATATATATATATATATATATATATATATATATATATGTGTGTGTATGTGAAAAAATCCCCCATTGAAAACAGGAAAAAAAAACTTGAGTGCTTTCATGCCCTTACACACATCTTAACTGCATGTGCATGGTATTATTTTAACTGCAGTCATGATGTACGAGAGTATTACAAACCACTTTTTTTATTACATGGTGAGGCTGGGTTACTCCCTATTGAAGCTAACCTTCAATAGGGAGAAGGTCTTTTGATTCAGGAGAAGATCTTTTGATCCATGGCATTCGAGCTGTCTTCTGATCAACCCTGATGCCCTCACCACTTCCCCAGGCGCTGCGACCACCGTTTCTTGACCCTGTGTATAAAACAACTGGTACACAGGTGTTCACAGCGCACAAACACCTGCGTGTAGAGCTACTCACTGATACACTACACGCAATTGTGTATTCGGAGGGCGACGTCCCATAAAGCTTCAGTGTGTGTGGAATTTAATTAGCGGTGTCTTCGTATATCCTGCGTGGAATACATTATCCCTGGGCTGGCGTCACGCACATGCAGCCTGGATACAAGAAACCTCCAGCCGCTCATACATAAGTGATTGCATTCATACACTTGAATGAGCACCAGTCTCATTTTGTTTTGTTTTGTATTGAGCCGCTGTTAGATACCAGTCGTTTGTTCTCCGTTGCAGTGTTCCATTATAAGATTTAATGAATAACAAAAGTGTAATGAACACTTATCTGTCCTGAGACAGAAACTCAGGAGATCCCAGAAAGGAGTCCAAATATACAGACCAGTTAATCTCCTGATTATTGGATTTGTTCATCCTTAAACACACACACACACACACACACACACACACACACACACACACCAACTGAAGAGGAGAAACGTTAAACCCGTAGAAGTCCTACCGCGAATAGGGAGTGGGAGGCAATAGAGTTCCATCCGAAGATGGAAAGAATAGGTCATTTTTTTAGGAACAAGAGCCTGTCTCCGGCATCAAAGCATCTACTTTAGCCATATGGAAGTTAGGACTCACTCTTTCAGAAGATGAATAGATATGAGGCGCTGGAGGAGAGAGATTAGTGTAACCTGTCTCTAAGAATTGAGAGGCTTGGCAAACTCAACTCGATGAGCACCAGCAATGTATACATGCACGAAGTAAATGGCAAAAGATGAACCAAAAGACACATTCAGAATAAGCTCTAAATTAGCATACTTAACAAGACCCTTCATAGGGCAAAACGTAGATAAAGAAAAAGACTGTGTCTTTTGATTTGCTAACGCACATTCATTCTAAATTAAAAATTAATGTATAGTACATTACTGAAGACAGTACACCAAGAGCATAGCTCTGCTCCTGTACCTACAGTTGCTGCAGATCAAAGCAAATAAGTCGTCGCACAAAGCAACTGAGCACTGGGAACTTCAGCCAGAAAGAACTACACTGGAAGTACTTGAACACAATATGGGATTGCTGGAAACGTGGAGAGCACAACTGATCTAGGCTGTAAGAGAAGACATTGTGCTAACACAGATGAAATTATCGCATAACCATATAAGAATGATGGTGATAGTGAAGGACAGGAAATAAGAGTGAAAATGAGTGAGGGTAATAACTAAGTTGAAAGGAGAAATATGACAAGAACCAGGCAGAAGAAAACACGAAACCTTCCTGGAGGAAGTAAGGATGTTAATGGAAAGTAACAGAGGAAAGCCAGTGCAACAAAAACTGGAGAACATTAATACATCAAGTCATGCAGTGCAGAAACTATTGAAAGATCGTGAACACTATGAAAGCTGTGGGGAATGCAGGCATACAACTATGAGTGGTTATGGGAGTGGAAGCTTTATGATAATCATTGGCGTAGATCTTAAACAATTTGCTAGAAATAGCTCAGTTATGTGACAGTTTGAAAACAAGTAAATCACCAGCCAGTAGAACTGACACATCCAAAGCGTCGTGAAAGATACTCAGACATTGGCTGTTAGAGCATTTTGAGAGAAAGAACTTAGTTACTGAAAACCAACTAAAATATGAGAGAAATAAAACAGAATCAGAATCAGATAGAAATAACAAGGGGGTTTAGTTGAATTCTAATGACACGAAGAAGGATGTTTTCTAAGGTTCCCCATCAAGGATTGGTCCATAAACTAGAAAAGTATGCTAGGGTAAATCTGTGTGGAGGTAAAAGTGTGCAGGAATAAAAGTGTGCAGGTAAAAGTGAGAAGGGGTAATAATTAAGTAGGGGTGGGGGTAAAAGAAGACGTTCTCCAACAGATCAAGCAACATCACTGGAAGAACAACACATGATGTACTACAACACAAACACTTCTGTTCTGGCTGATGTTGCATCCCATCACAGTTTCATTAAAGTGTTGCTGGGTATAGTGATGTGGATTACAATCTCTTCAAATTATGTTTCTGCCCTGTTTACTGAAGAAAATGTGAGAAACTTAACGGAATTTCCCTTCAAGGAAGAAGGGGTGGAAGGCCTTGATACTGGTGAAGGGCTCCAGATCCAAGAAATCTGAGTTACCCTTCTCTTGGGATCAAACCAAATTGCCTTCCTTTTCTCAATTCTTGTATGATCTTCGCAGATTTGCCTCCTCTCCTTGAAATAAAGAATTAGGGACACTTATTTAGCTTGTGTTAAGCAATATGTATATGGTTTTTTTATATATAAATTAAAATTTTCAAAGTTTTTTACAATGGTAATGTCTAGTGGATGAAATACGTGGACGATGCAGCTTGTCTGTGGCCATTTAATGGAAATTTTGAGCACATAATTAACAGATTGAAGTGTCTGGTTCCCCGGGTGTCTCTGGTAGTACAAAAAACCTTAAAGCAGAGCAAGCCTTTATTTGCTCACCGTTTCGCTCACAGGTGACTTGGGAAAAGCTCGCCCATGAGCGAAATGTTGCCCACGCTTTTGTACTATCCTACTGTTGACATTGTGTTTATCTTTTAAGGTCTTTGTCAAGCTTACAACCCAGAATTCTGTGGTGATATTTCACTTACAGATTACAATGTTAATTGCATATCAACAAAAAGTTTTAACAAAAGATAAGTTATGGTATTAAAGTATCTGTTAATTATAGATATATGTTATTTGATAACTAATCCACTAGGGCACTAATTGTAGTTGGAACAAAAATGTGAGGAACTGTGTATTCTGATCTCCAAATGAGACACAAAGAGACAAAGTAGATGAGAAAACAGAATTAGGAAACAACCCTTCCAACACTGACCTTCAGGAAAATCCAGGAAATTTTAAGGAAATAAACTTTACAACTATATCACGCCGTCGGTAAATCCCAACGAATATATTCGTCGTGAAACTTTTGTGAAACGTGATATTCTGAAGAAGGTATGAAGGGTAGCCGAGCAGAGCCGGATTAAAGGGAGAGCAAAAAGATGTTAATCGTCCAAGGGGCCTCAAGGAATACCCACGGAAGAAGATAATCTATACAACTAAGGGAAATTATTAACTAATATCGAATAATATAAAACTTGACTTAAAAGAAATACTCTGAAGCAAATAAATACTCGATCCGGGAATGTGTATGAACTAAGGTAGGGGAGATTATGGTGTAATGGAACACCTGAAGTATTATGGATCGGTTTCAAAAAAAAAAAAAAAAAAAAACTCTTGGGTTTTAATTATGATAGTGGAGCCATCTTTTACGATAATTTCTTCCTTGAATTTTTTAACACTAGGCAGAACTGGCTGCTTGCGCATGTAAACAACTGCTCTCACTGAATGTTTAATAACTCAACATCTGCTTTTGTCGATGTCAACATTGTGCTTGGTGGCTAATTTTTTTTTAAACAAAATTGTTAGTGATACTCTCTATCCCTTGGGTGATATATAATTTACTAAACTTTTCTTAAACAGTTTATATCTGGTGTAGTTTCATAATTAGTAGTAGTAATAGGAACAATAATTATAATAGCAATAATAATAAATATTAACAATGATAATTGTGGAGAAATTTTCCAACCCCAGGGGATCAACACCCCTGGGGACAGTGACACCCAGTGGTGACGGAGTCCCCCCCCCCATCTCTACTTTCCCACACTGTAGAACAGCTTAGGACGAAGCGTCTACAGTAGTTTTAACTCGTTCTTCCTCGAGTCGGCAGAGAAAATTTCACGGACAAAAGCGGCACGAGAGTGAGGATGAGAGGGGTCATGACCTGTACTCTCTGCACTAGAGAGATCAAGATGGTGCTAATGAAGCTGTGTAGCAAAACAGCTTCATTAGCGCATTCCAGAGCGTCCACCAATCTTAACATGTGTTTCTGACCATGCAGAATCTAATGGGTTTGTAGATCCAGAGTAGATAAGATTGATATCCAATACACATGCACAACAGAATTTACACTCTTAGGAGAGTCTCTGCAAGATTTTATGAAAAGGTGTTTGTCTGACGAAACTTCTGTTTTCCCAGACTATTAAAAATCCAAAAATAAATGCCTCGAAGTATATAACTAAGGGCATCATTTTCAAAAACCAGCATTTCAGACTGAAAGAATCACCTCGATTCGATTGTGTTAGGGTGGGAGAGCTGGGGTTAACGTCTGTAGATTCTGTGTCAGCAGAAGCTTCCCATGAAAGAGATGTGGGTGGCTACAGGGCCGGAGACTGAAAGTTCAGTTTGACCAGCGAAGATGTGACGAACCGTTCCAGGTTGTCTCCGGCCGGGCACCCGGGCTACTTTACGTTGAAACATAGAAACATTCGTGGCCGGTTTCGTGTGCGTGTTTCCCATGTCGTGCACTGACACTCTCCTGAAAGAACTGTGGAAGAGATAAGAATTATGTAACTCTCCCATGCCACGAGGGCCAGAAACTCTTCTTGTCATGAATAATTACAGATATATTGACGAGTGAATAAATACCGCAGCATAAATATTCTCTGTGTAGCTCGTTCTAGTCGTCAGGCGACGTGTGCCAAGAAGACGACAGAAGTGAAGACGTCCAGGTGCTATCTCTTCAGTCATGCCAACGATGTCTGCGTTAATTAATAATCACATGGGTATACTACAAACACTCAGAGGCGACACCCCTGGGGAAGGCTGCAGGTGGTCTCGAGCTGTCATCAGCAAACATGAGTACCAATCCACATAGAGGCTTTTATAACAATAAATAAATGAACTCATCTTACCCAAAATCCCACACAGTAATAATCATAAAGGGGTGACCCATATACTGCACGTAACTGAACCCGATGCTGTGTGTTGTGACTCCTCTGCTCTACCACCAGGCTGTCTAGTTACAACGGTAATGTCACAACTTATATCATCTGGGCAATGTTTGCAAGCGTCAGCATCTGCAGCGTCAGCCGAAAGTCTCATATCCAGCTTTCCCCCACCAACAACTAATAAGATAAGATTTCTTCGGATTTTTAACCCCGGAGGGTTAGCCACCCAGGATAACCCAAGAAACTCAGTGCGTCATCGAGGACTGTCTGTCTTATTTCCATTGGGGTCCTTGATCTTGTCCCCCAGGATGCGACCCACACCAGTCGACTAACAACCCAGGTACCTATTTGCTGCTAGGTGAACATGACAACAGGTGTAAGGAAACACGTCGAAATGTTTCCACCCGCCGGGAATCGAACCCGGGCCCTCCGTGTGTGAAGCGAGAGCTCAAGCCACCAGACCACCGGGCCACCCGGATCTAGCTGTTGTCCCCCTCATCACTAGTCATCAAACCAACCACAGGTGTACATCTGTGTGTGTGTATGTATATACATATATATATATATATATATATATATATATATATATATATATATATATATATATATATATATATATATATATGATAGGGTCCACCTCTGGTGTACATTGTGGGACCCATAGCCTCGGAGAAATGGATAAAATGGCTTCAAGGAAGAATATTTAGATTTCTTTCTGAAGCCATTTGAATATTCCACTTCCCCTACCACCCCATCTTTTGGTTATGTATAAACTTTATTACAAGACAAAATACATTGACAAAATACATTGACAAGAATACAGTAGGGAGTAAAACAACATAGATAACAACTCAGAGCTAAATGTCAAATACTTCGTCCAGCTCCACGGCAGTGGGCCGCGTGCCCAGAATGCTGCAGGCATTTCCCCTCTGGATCGTAACACTGAGTCTCTGAAAGAGGAAGCTGGTCGCCCTGTGGTCCTTGGTTTCTATGATGAGTTTTTCACTCAGCTCTTTGAGAAACTTTAGAGCACACTTGCCCCATGCTCCATGGGTCTCCGACCCTATTGGGATAAAGTTATAGCAAGGGGGAAGGCGAGTCTTCTGGGTCTCCCTGTGGCTGGCAGCTCCACCCCCTTCGGCTACGGAGGATGGCAAGTAGGTGTCTGCCATTGTGGCAGCACAGGTGTAGTCCCAAGCAATCTGCTTGCTATCCTTCCAGGGTAGCATAGTGGCTCCATCCGGACACTTTTGACTTCCATCAGACCTCTGCACTTGGGGTTCCCGTTGAGCTGGGCAACGGGCTGTGGCGAGGCTTCTCTTTATGATGTCATTGACCTCCTCATGTCTAGCATACTATCCTTCTGATGTGTGACACACGAGACCATGAAGTCCGAATTGATCAGCCGTCGCCCTGCCGCAAATACACCTATGTTCGGTGAGTATGGGGGCAGCTAGGCGAAGCGCAACACCAATCCGAATGGCCTGTGGGTCGAGTCGAGTCCCCAGAGAGGAATTGGGAACAGCTAGAAGGAAATCTCCTGAGTGTGGTGCCTTCACCGCTAGAAAACGAGCTTTGTCCTTTCCTGAAGTGTTGGTGAGCATTGTGTTGGCAATTTTTTCCATGATCGGTTTGTCCCAGTGGGACTGTTTGTGCTCTTTGGGAGGAGCTGGTCTACTAGAGGAGTCGGCAAGGGTGTCCCACCGCTCGGCTGCTTCAATGAACCTGGGGTCTTGAGCTCCCACCACGCCTCTCAAACTTTCAGGGACAATCTTCTTGACTAATCCACAGGAGGCCAAACACGATGACAGAAATGCAGGTAAAGCTACCTGCCTTGCTTTGCGCACCCCTATACCTCCCAGTCGCACTGGAAGGGTTACCTGCTCCCATTGTCGATCCTCTAGTGACAGATTTAATGCCTTCTTAAAGGTTGATCTCAGGTGTGCGTCATACTCGTCAAGTGTTGGGTTGTCAAAAGAGGGTGCGCACCTCAAGAAGTAAGTGAGTCTTGGCATAGTAAGACACCTTGTGAGGAGATGCAGGGCATCATGGGCATCAAGATCACTTATTCTCTCCTCCTTTCTTTTCAGGTCATTCACTTTGTCCTTGAGGACCGTGTCGATGGCCTGGTGACCCAGCGGTGCTCCCAAGAGGGTACTGTTGGATGGAGTGGTAGTAGTGATTTCTGGGAGGATTGTTTGCACCGCATTGATTATTTCCTGGTTTGTTGTGATGATTTCACACTTTGAGGGATTGAGGATGAGTCCTAAGGCTTCTCCCTGTGTCTTCACCCGTTGTTAGTCCTCTAACAGGGACTCTCCAGTACCCGCCAAAGTGCCATCATCCAGGTACCAGATGTTGAGCTCGCTGCGTAGGCTGGAAGTTAGTTCTCTTACTGCCAAACAGAAGAGAAGTGGAGCGAGTGGATCACCCTGCTGAACACCCTCAGATGAGGGAATTTCATGTTCCCCAAACTAAAGAGTCGAGGGTTTGCTGTAGCCAGTTGAAATGAAGGGAAAGAGACTGGGGAACCGATCCTGAACGGCTGGCAAGACCACATCTCTCTTCACCATATTAAAGGCATTTCTAAAGTCAAGTTTGACTACGGCCTTGTCTTCTGGTAGGTCCCTGATGTAGGCCCTTGCCGCATGAGCTGCGGCTTCAATGCCTTGAGAGACCCCAAAGCTCAGTTGGTGTGGCTGGAGTAAACTGACAGCTTTTAGGCGAATGTGTCTTACTGCTGCTTTGGCAACTAGGCGGCGAAGGGTGTTACCAACAGCAATGAGTCTGATTCCCCCATCCTTCTTCTTTAAAGCGCATAATGAGGCTCCAAAAAAGAAAGGTTTAATTTCTTCTGGGATTCGCCCAGCCAGGCAGTTGTTGACAAAAGTTGTTAATTCGGTGAGGAGAATTGATGCAGATGCGCCGAGTACTGGATTTACCATCTCTTTGAGGTGTTGTGGTCGAATTCAGTGTAATCTCCTGCAGATCCTGCTGGAAATGACACTATCGCCTTATAGACTTCTGATTCTGGCAAAATTAATTGTTCAGTGATGGGGTCTCCTTCAGGGTTGTTGTTGATGGCTATGGTGTCCCTTGTCAGATGCTTGTCTCTTAGTGCTTGAGCTGTGGTCTCATCTTTGGAAGCTACAGTGTCGTCACTTGTAATTATTCTGATTGCTCCCACTGTGTTACCTTCGATTTTTTTGCTAACCTGTGTGCAAATTTTCTCGTTTTCAGTGGAATTTTTCTTGGGTCTACCTCTGTGATTTCTGTGATGATGGGGCAGAGGGACACAATTATCTGTTCTTGGGTAGTTCGCACCGCCTTGATGACTGAAGTGGTTAGCAGTTTGCCTCGTCTTTCAGGAACTGCAAGACAAACATTGCCAAACAGGAGTAGGTTGTGCCATGCTTTAATGGTGCCTGGGGCTTCTAAATTGGTGGAACCTCCATTCACCTGCTTAAGAAGGTCTGTGAATTTCCCTGCTGCATATGGGCGAGCTGCTTTAGGAATGTGGGATAGGGTACTGCTAGCAGTGGATTTGAATGCCAGAAGAAGGTTTTCGCAAGAGAGGAGGTTGCCATTGGCATTGACATCTGCCTGTGGAGGCTGTGGGTTGCTCTCTACTGGGGGCTTATGTAATCCTGCACACCCATTGTGTGCACGAATAAGGCCATATATATAAATACGTTTATTTTGCTTTAGTCCCTTGAATGAGTATTATGGTATATCTGGTTTAAAAAAAAACACTTAAGCAAACACTATGACATATTTATTAGAAAACGTTTCGGTCTTTGGTCTCAGGACCGAAACATTTTCTAATAAATATGATAGTGTTTGCTTACGTGTCTTTGTAAACCAATTTGTCGGTATCTATTACCAAGGTTTATACCATCTCTGATTGTTATATAGGTGGCAGTCTGCCCTATTGACCCTCGTGCCCTCGATTGGCTTGAAACCGAATAAATCATTTATTTGTAAACAACATATTTTGTCACACCTCGTAGCACACCCGTGTGCTGCTCGTCGTTACATTCAGTGATGATACAAGTATAATTATAAAATGTATAAACTAAGATTAACCTAGAATAAAGATGTACGTCTAACCCTGTGTGGAATAAATTAGCAGAGAGAAGTGGTTGCAGTTGACAGTCTCAGGCTACGCATCTAATTTGTTATGTTTTAAAGGTGGGGAAGTTACTGCTCACACAGCTATAAATTCACTGCCAAGGACTGTCTCCACACTGTTTTCCTTCTGTGTGAGGTGAAGATGTATGTAAGCTAATCTTTTGCTGGAGACCCTGCCAGGGAAGACCCTGCCGTGACCCGTGGCAGGGAAGATCACCCTACGCAAAATAAAACTATGTTAAGTTAGGCAAGGTTCGTTAGGAAACAGAATAAGTGTTTCCTGACGCGGCTCTAATAATCATATGATGACTCGCCACTGGGGTTTTTGGTCATCTGACCAAGGCCTTCCTCTGGCTTTCCCTTCCACTAGTTAATGGTCCACGTTGGACCGAAACGTCGTCATAAGTTTGTCTCCTATGCGCGGGTTATTTGTGAATTGCTCCAGTCACAGTATTGTGCCGATTTATTCTTTAAAAACTAAAATTAGTATACTGCATGGGCCAGTAGGCCTACTGCAGTACCTATGGTCATCATGTGGTCAAGAAGTGGTGGAGACTCGATCCTCCGTTCGTCAATCGCGGCCTGATCTGATCAGTAAGACTGTGATCTCTTGAGTTTGAAAAGGAAAGAGTCAGATATTAGTAGCTCAGATTTTTTGTTTGTGAAAGGAAATCCTTGTGGGTGATTAAGAGCGCTGGGTGTGGAGGCTCACTGCCCCACCCCACACGACGGCTGTGGGTGGGGGACACCACGACGGTGGTGGGGGACACCACGACGGCTGTGGGTGTGGACCAACGTTGTGGGTTGTGGGACACCCACACGAGGACTGTGGTGTGACCGGCGTGTGTGGACCCACACGACAGCTGTGGGGTGGTGTGACACACAGAAGTTGGTGGTGGTGGAACACCCACACGACGGAGCTGTGTGGGGGTGGTGGTGGGAACCCCACACGACGGAGCTGTGTGGGGGTGGTGTGGGGACACCACACGACGGAGCTGTGTGGGGGTGGTGTGGGACACCCACACGACGGAGCTGTGTGGGGGTGGTGGTGGGAACACCCACACGACGGAGCTGTGTGGGGGTGGTGGTGGGAACACCCACACGACGGAGCTGTGTGGGGGTGGTGGTGGGACACCCACACGACGGAGCTGTGTGGGGTGGTGGTGGGGAAAACCCACACGACGGAGCTGTGTGGGTGGTGGTGGGAACACCTACACGACGGAGCTGTGTGGGGTGTGGTGGGAACACCCACACGACGGAGCTGTGTGGGGGTGGTGGTGGAACACCCACACGACGGAGCTGTGTGGGTGGTGGTGGGAACACCCACACGACGGAGCTGTGTGGGGGTGGTGGTGGAACACCACACGACGGAGCTGTGTGGGGGTGGTGGTGGGAACACCCACACGACGGAGCTGTGTGGGGGGTGGTGGTGGGGAACACCCACACGACGGAGCTGTGTGGGGGTGGTGGTGGGAACACCCACACGACGGAGCTGTGTGGGGGGTGGTGGTGGGAACACCCACACGACGGAGCTGTGTGGGGTGGTGGTGGGACACCCACACGACGAGAGCTGTGTGGGGGTGGTGGTGGGAACACCCACGACGGAGCTGTGTGGGGTGGTGGTGGGAACACCCACACGACGGAGCTGTGTGGGGTGGTGGTGGGACACCCACACGACGGAGCTGTGTGGGTGGTAGTGGGAACACCCACACGACGGAGCGTGGGTGTGTGAACACCACGACGGAGCTGTGTGGGTGGTGGAACACCCACACGACGGAGCTGTGTGGGGGTGGTGGTGGGAACACCCACACGACGGAGCTGTGTGGGGTGGTGGAACACCACGGACTGTGGGGTGGTGGAACACCACGACGGGCTGGGGTGTGATGGGATGAATCACTTTTCATCACTTCTAAACGCTCTACGCTCCACGTTCCTCCTATGTTAGAGCTGAGCTAGGAATCTACTCTAGCGGGGTCGAATCCATTTCAGGCAGTGGATTATTTTAACCGTTTTTATACAGAACTCTGGGATCAGCTGAGTTTAAATCTTACTTAAACGCACACGAATAATTCTTCTTTGCTTTCAGCATTTATCAGCAATTATTCAAATTCTTACGTAAATTAATGTTATTTTTAAATCGTCTATAGTTTTCTTTCTCTTATTTGTTTATCCTTAATCCTGAAATATATTCTTTGATTCGAAATAGTGTGTGCGCACACGCAGGCACGCGCGAGTGCGTGTGATTAAATGCGTGCATACGTCTTCATCTACTTATTTTTCAATATAGTCACATCTCCTGGCCCAGTCTTATAATTGTTATCAATAAACTTGACTGATTTCTGACCTCCAGAACCCTGTCATACCTGCTCCAGAATCTATGTATTGCTTGCCCCACGCCCTGACTCGTGGAGCTCGACTGTAGCAAATCTTTGTATTCTTGTTCGAGGGAAGATCTCTCTTCCTCTCAGCAGCTTCCTTTTTTCTTGCGCTAGGAAGATCTCTCTGACGCCTCTAGACATTCCTGGTGACCGTCTTGGGGGTCTTCATGGCGGCTCGCCAGTCCCAGGTTTTATTTTAAGGCCGTCCTTCACGTGTCACTCTTGTTTAAAATTTATTTATTCTGACTCTACTTCAGTTTCTCTTTTTCAGTTTTATATTCTTTGGTCTTCGTGTTCCTATCTGTCAGTGTTTTCATTTTTTATTTTCTCTTCCTCTCTTTCATTTCCATCTTCAGCTGCCGCTCCCTCCCGCTTTCTACTCTTTGCTCCTCCCTTTCTCCCATCATCCCTCCCTAATTCCTAGTATTCCCTTCCTCTCTTTTCCCTCCCTACTTCATGTAATCCATTCCTCCTTGACCATCCCTTTCCATTTCTTATCCCCCCTCCCCCCTCGTTCTTCTCTCCTTTCTCTACACTTCTTCAACATAACTTGCAAGTGAGGCATCTTATCTCAATCCTTGCGAGGCAGAACACCAAGGAACACTGCATTTGCCCCTTTATCACGCCCACTATATTGCTTAGCTCCATTGGCCAGGGTCTTTACACTGCATTATCGTGAGTAGCACAGTTGCCGCAGCTCCACGCGCGTTGCTACGCACCCATGGTCACGCTGACAAGCACCAAATCACGCTCACGGGCACCGGATCACGCTCACGGGCACCGGATCACGCTCACGGGCACCGGATCACGCTCACGGGCACCGGATCACGCTCCACGCAGGCACCGGATCACGCTCACGGGCACCGGATCACGCTCACGGGCACCGGATCACGCTCACGGGCACCGGATCACGCCCACGGGCACCGGATCACGCTCACGGGCACCGGATAACGCTCACGGGCACCGGATCACGCTCACGGGCACCGGATCACGCTCACGGGCACCGGATCACGCTCACGGGCACCGGATCACGCTCACGGGCACCGGATCACGCTCACGGGCACCGGATCACGCTCACGGGCATCAAATCACGCTCACGGGCACCGGATCACGCTCACGGGCACCGGATCACGCTCACGGGCACCGGATCACGCTCACGGGCACCGGATCACGCTCACGGGCACCGGATCACGCTCACGGGCACCGGATCACGCTCACGGGCACCGGATCACGCTCACGGGCACCGGATCACGCTCACGGGCACCGGATCACGCTCACGGGCACCGGATCACGCTCACGGGCACCGGATCACGCTCACGGGCACCGGATCACGCTCACGGGCACCGGATCACGCTCACGGGCACCGGATCACGCTCACGGGCACCAAATCACGCTCACGGGCACCTTATCACGCTCACGGGCACCGGATCACGCTCACGGGCATCTTATCACGCTCACGGTCACCGGATCACGCTCACGGGCACCGGATCACGCTCACGGGCACCGGATCACGCTCACGGGCACCGGATCACGCTCACGGGCACCGGATCACGCTCACGGGCACCGGATCACGCTCACGGGCACCGGATCACGCTCACGGGCACCGGATCACGCTCACGGGCACCGGATCACGCTCACGGGCACCGGATCACGCTCACGGGCACCGGATCACGCTCACGGGCACCGGATCACGCTCACGGGCACCGGATCACGCTCACGGGCACCGGATCACGCTCACGGGCACCGGATCAGGCTCACGGGCACCGGATCACGCTCACGGGCACCGGATCACGCTCACGGGCACCGGATCAGGCTCATGTGCACCAAGTCACTCTGAAACATTCGTTTCAATAATTACTTTACCTTAATTAACAAGTTAATCATTCACTGGACCACTCCACCACCAGTTACCTTTTTAAAGATTGTGCCTTTAAGCAGGTGCTCTTGATCTTTGGAATACCGTGTTCATCTCATTTCCCAGGGGTTTTATAAACCATCAGCATTTAATGTTGCACATGTGACTAGAATTAGACACATGTGCAACATCTGGGTATCTTTATTTGCAGACGTTTCGCCAACCAGTGGATTTATCAGTACAATACAAGGACATAATGTGAAGACTTGTATACAAAAGATGAGGCAGTCTTGAAGAAACTGAGTTCCTTCAAGACTACGGTGCTCTTCACCAGCTCCAAGACTGAGGGACTGATTACCTCGTCTTTTGTTTATAATTCTTCACATTATGTCCTTGTATTGATCAAGCCACTGGTTGGCGAAACGTCTATAATAAAGATACCTAGATGTTGCACATGTGTATAATTCTTCATCTTGTCGCTACTGTATTCCGTTTATGAACGAAATGTTACTAATTTATCAACCTGTTGATTCTCTGATCCATTTATCAACAAACCATTAGCTGTTTTTTCATAGCTTTCCATATGTAAAATAAAACCAAGCTACTGACATCTTTTGAAGTTGTGGGGCATTGACCCCCGAAATCCTCTCCAGGTATACTCCAGGTACCTAATAGGACTGATAATGGTGGTGATGATTTCAACAGTGTGGTAAAGTGGGAATTTTGAAAACACATTGAACAATCCACTGGGGATCTGTACTAGTAAAGAAGGTTAGGAACCCCCGAATTAGAGATCCAATATCAGCTTGAGAAACCTCCTGGAGAGCGAAACGTTGTCACAATAAAATATCGCATTAGCTGCATCTGTGTCCATGTACCTGATACTTCCAATACTAAAGAGGCTGAACGACGCGCCACCTTAGGCGAAGAGTTGTTTTGAAAACACCCTCTGCTAGCAGCTTTGTTTACATCCCCATCAGACTGTACACTTCAAGCCACTGCACCGTCCACTAGTCCCCCGTAAATCTCCCACTATCGCAGTCTTATCGTCGCCCGTTATCGCCAGCGGCAAATCTGGCATTAATATCCGGAGATGAGGTCGTAAAAAAGTTGCGATAATGGGATGTATTTTGAGTGTGGGAGTGAGAGAGTGTGGGAGTGTTGGGTGTGGGAATATGGAGTGAGTGTTGGGTGTTGGAGTGAGTGTTGGGTGTGGGAGAGAGTGTTGGGTGTGGGAGAGAGTGTTGGGTGTGGGAGAGAGTGTTGGGTGTGGGAGTGAGTGTTGGGTGTGGGAGTGAGTGTTGGGTGTGGGAGAGAGTGTTGGGTGTGGGAGAGAGTGTTGGGTGTGGGAGAGAGTGTTGGGTGTGGGAGAGAGTGTTGGGTGTGGGAGAGAGTGTTGGGTGTGGGAGAGAGTGTTGGGTGTGGGAGAGAGTGTTGGGTGTGGGAGTGAGTGTTGGGTGTGGGAGTGAGTGTTGGGTGTGGGAGTGAGTGTTGGGTGCGGGAGTGAGTGCTGGGTGTGGGAGTAAATGAATGGTGGGTGTAGAATTGATTAGGTTTGCACTGGCACTGGGCCCCAGGAGCGTTAACTGGAATATATCTCGATACATATTTCTTATATATGTTTCCTTGTTACAAGAACATTTTTTTTTACACACCGACATTCTCCGAAAGTAGTAGGAGTGACCCGAAAAAGAAGAATCAATTCCACCTTATTCATTCAATCACTGTCTTTCCAGAAACAACATCCCTACCCCTCCCTCAGAGTACAGGCGCTGTACTTCCCGTCTCCAGGATTCAAGTCCTACTAAACGATTTCCTTGAATCCTTTTATAAATGTTACTTTGCTCACACTCCAACAGCATGTCAAATCATAGAAACTTTTTGCCTCCAATCACTCCAATCTAACAGTCACATAAGACAGTCGGATGTCCAAGCCACTAGCACCCAAAACCTCCCTTCCTCCCTCCCTCCCTCCAACTTCCAACGTTTTGATAACGCCACACCACCTCCTGATCTCCAGGTTCCGAATTCTCTGCATAATATTCTCACTATGCATTGCCCTTAAACAGATCTTCCCTGCCTCCAGCCTCCCCCTCGCTGCGATATTTAAAACCCATGCTTCACACCCATGCAAGTGTTGGCACCACTATACTCTGGCACCTTCCCATCTTCGTCCCCACAGACACTTCCACAGACACCTTTAAAATACTCGCTTAAAATGTATCTTATTTTCATTAATGAGATACCTTGTCATATTGTCTGTTTCCAAATTCCTCAGAGAATAGACAGTCAAGCACATAGTGTTCAAGAGAGTAACCACAAGGCTGACTACTTTGTATCTAGTTTAATTACTGTCTGTCTATCTGTCAAATTGCCAGAAGTACTTATAACCAATCCTGGTTACTACAACGTCAGTCTGCTTATTTTGAAAAGTGCTTCATAAATGTGTTTACGTTCATGTTACCACAGTTAGCTATAGATCTATTCAGTCTTCCAGCTGTATTCTATGACATTGATTCATTATTTACTATATAATATTATTTCAAATGCATGACGGCAGACTCATTAAATTTATATTAAAAAATTTCCTTTAAGGTACTTCATCATTTTCATCATGTCTGGTGGATTCTACAAGAAATGCACGTAAATTATTTCTCTCTGATAATTTTAATATCTTGACCTGGCTTCTCAAATGAGCATATTGTGTCATTTTGTGAGTCAAGTTCCTTCAGTGATGACATAGAAACAGTAATAGTAATAGACTCATACTCTGTCAAAGAGTAACTTTAGTGTCTTTAGGATGGCAAACAATTCAATTTGCACTGTAAAAAAAAAAAACACTTGTAATTTCTTATGCCTAAATCAGCATGGTTTCTGCAATTCTGATCTAGCGAGGTGGCAACAAGAGCAGCTGCAGCCCTGCCAGTTGAGACTTGTTTATTAAATCCATCGGTGTGTATAATTTGTGATTAAATTCTGACTAACAGTTGAGAGAGAAATTTCTTCTTCAGCAGTCGCTTTTGCAATTGATTTAAGAAAGGGATTACTAGTGGTGAGCTTCTCGGGATGAGCTTTAAGAAATATGATATGCAATGATTACAATTGCAGTGAGTTAGTGTGAAAGCCTTATGACGCACCTCGTAACCAGCCTGTGGGCGATAGTTCCAAAAACGACTACAGAACTACATAACTAGGTCCGTGAACTTTGCCTCAACATTTTGTTAGCTAAGTAAGTTACGGCAGTAATGAACTATTTACATAATTATTATTCAGTGCTAATAGTAATGAGCTCGTTAAACAGTTTATAAATTTAGTCACATAAACATACAATGGTGAAAATTTAGTGTTAGAAACTGGGAGTGATATAGCAAGTGTGTGTGTGTGTGTGTGTGTGTGTGTGTGTGTGTGTGAGGGGAGGAGAAAGGGGCTGGGATGGCGAGAAAAAACAGTATTTCTCTCTTGTCTCTGTTTTTCCACTTCTTCTGTATAGTTCTTTATTTCGTTTCGTACACTAAGGAAGGAACTTCGTGAGTTGCTGGAAAGTTACGCGGAATGAGAGCAGTCAAGTCCATGGCGGTCACTTGATGGATGTTGAGTTAGGAGTCAGAATGGAGGGAAGAATAGAGTCCATGGCGGTCACTTGATGGATCGGGGTTCAAAGACGGAATAAAAAAATAAGGACAAAGTTTAGGAAGATGGCAGAAAAGCTAAGAGAGAACAAAAAGTCAGTTAGAGAGAGAGAGAGAGAGAGAGAGAGAGAGAGAGAGAGAGAGAGAGAGTTTGAAAAATGTGCATGTGGATATTACGTGGATACATCACAGCAAGTGCAAGACTTGTTAGGTTAATGCCCCCATGTTGTAGACTCTTAGCAACTCTGTATCGTCATCCTAACTATCCCTTGCTCCACTGGCATGTCTAGTCACTTCACATGGCATCTCTTGTTCCACGTATCACACACGTCACTTACCATGTCATAACCTCTGCCACCTCACAGCTGGTATAGGGAAACCAGGATACCTTTGTTAGATCACTAAAGTCACTTAAAATGGGTGAACTTAGACTTTATATCCTCCATGAAAACACAATATTAATACATGATAGAACAAATGAGCTCGGGACAATAAATGGGTTTTGAAAACCGATAAGTTGATCTTTATTCGCCAGCCAGTGGCGTCTTCAGTGCAATGAAGTAGTTTGAGGTAATCAGTCCCTCAGCCTGGAGTCGATGTGTTCAGTCCATCAAGATTGAGGGACTGAACTCATCAAGATTGAGGGACTGAACTCATCAAGATTGAGGGACTGAACTCATCAAGATTGAGGGACTGAACTCATCAAGATTGAGGGACTGAACTCATCAAGATTGAGGGACTGAACTCATCAAGATTGAGGGACTGAACTCATCAAGATTGAGGGACTGAACTCATCAAGATTACCTGATTACCTCAAACTCCTCACCTTCCACCATTCTCTTCATTAGACTGAAGAAGCCACTGGCTGGCGAAACGTTTCCGGAATAAAGGCACTCAAATGTTGCACAAGTGTCTTATTTAACAGCTTATTTACTGCACAGTCTCGCCACACTGCTCAGCACACTACAGTACTTCACTAGGGGGAGGGGTTTTAAGTGAAGATAAATACTTAAATAAATGAACTGGGTCCATACCTTTCATGAGTTTTCAAAATCTTACTACTCAGAGCCCGGCCATGGGCCAGGCTCGTCTGGTTCTTGCCTGGTCAACCAGGCTGTTGCTGCTGGAGGCCCGCTGCCCCACATATCCATCACAGCCTGGTTGATCTGGCATTCGGTGAAGATACTTGTCCAGTTGTCTCTTGAAGGCTTCTACACTTGTTCCAGCCGTGTTTCTGATATCTTCTGGTAAGATGTTGAATAGTCTTGAGCTACGAATGTTGATACATTGTTCCCTTATCGTGCCCACCGCACCCCTGCTCCTCACTGGGTTTATTTTGCACTTCCTCCCATATCTCTCACTCCAGTATGTTGTTATGACAGTGTGAAGATTTGGGACCAGGCCCTCGAGTACTTTCCAGGTATATATTATCATGTATCTTTGTCTCCTCCGTTCCAGTGAGTACATGTTCAAAACTTTAAGGCGTTCCCAGTAATTTAAGTGCTTTACTGGCTCTGTGGGCCGTAAACGATCTCTGTATTTGTTCCAGCTCTGATATTTCCCCTGCCTTGAACGGGGCCGTCAACATTGCGAAACATTCCAAATGAGGGAGCACTATGGTGTGAACCAGCAGTGAACCCACTGGTTCCTAGGAAATTCAGAAAAATGACAGAGCAGCCAGTGAGAACAAAAAGGCACAATAACGTGACAGGAACGATACACAAATAACCCGCATATGCGAGAGAGGATCTTACGACGACGTTTCGGTCCGACTTGGACCCAAACGTCGTCGTAAGCTTCTCTCTATGTACGGGTTATTTGTGTACAGCCAATGTGTACCGTATTTTCCGGCGGCTGCTTGTTGGCACGATGTTTCCAAGTAATTGTAACGTAACGTTAGTAAACAAATGCTAAGCGTAACCCAAAGCCGACCCTTGATCTTGAGCATACAAGGCACTGGGTGATATGGTCTTATATGGTGGAAAATACGGTGTCAGACTATCGCTGGCACTGCGCCCCCCACGAGAGAAGTTCCTTGGAGCCGGCGAAGGGCTCTTGATCCAAAGAATTTGACCTACTCTTCTCTAACTTCGGCCGAACCATAATGCATCCCGTTCCCAAGGAGCTGTGTGACCCTTCTGCGTGTTCAGAGTTCGTCTCCTAAATGATATAATAACTTGGGACTGCATGTCTACCTTGGTAAATCCTCTCATGACCTGACGACCGGCCTCGTTTCAAGCTGCTTGAAAGGTTCAGAGACTGGCGGCTCAAGGATCCTTGACAAGGATCTTCGTCTAAACTTGGGAGAACATAGAGGAAAGCGTCATTTTAAAATTAAAAAAAAAATTAGATCCCACATCGAAGGATAGGAGACCAGACACATCATAAGAGAGAGAGAACAAGAGAGGGATTTTTTTTATATAATTTGTAATGCAATAGACTATGAAAGACTGAAGACAGGAACAATTTTAGTCGTTCTGAAGTAGATTCCTGGGGTCATCGCCCCAGTGACTTGGTCCCTAAACTAAGTTTATAAAAATTGTGCTTTTATACACAGGACACGTTATCTCCTCGTAGTAACAACAGAGACAATGGGAACCTCGCCTAAACACAAGCGTTTTTTAATGTTCTGAAAGGGTCAAAAATCACGGAAATGGGAGGCAGAAAAAACAGAACAAAGAAAGGTAAAGACTAAAGGAAGGTGACTAAAGAAGACAAGAGTCTGTTGAAGACACAAGCATACAAGACAAGCACTAATTTCCACGGCGTTTGACTCTTTAAAAAGGTAATGAGTTAATAAAGCCACACAGTGTTCTACCTAACAGTGTTTTCTCTCACTCTTCTGCGTTACGTCCTTCAGTCAAGACGCAAAACCTGAAGCAGGGTTTTAATCCTCCCCCCCCACCTCCTCTACGACAAATACTAACACACATCTACCTCTCCCTTACTTTCCCTCATCCATATTCCTTCATAAACCATCATTCTACCTTTCTTCTCTCCAATATCCTCATCTGATCATACTATCATGGTTCCAATAAGTTCCTGGTTGCATACTTCCATGTTCCCGTAGCTTCGTGTCTATGATCCCTTAAGTTCCAGATTAAATGATCCCACATTGCCATAGGTTGTTTGCACTCATGGCTGCAATATGTCCATTTTACAAATATATATGTCGTACCGAATAGGTAAAACTGGTCAATTAGCAAGAACTCGTTTAAAATTAAGTCCTTTCTAAAATTTTCTCTTATACATTTAAAGATACATTTTTTTCATTTATGTTAATGAAAAAATTAATAATTTTGCACCAAAAGAACCTTAGAAAACTTACTTAACTTTATTATGAGAAGCGCAATTTAATTTAGCATAATCCAACTAAATATATTTTAGATAAGTTTACAATAATTTAATAATAAACAAACACAATGAAATATTTTTTTTTACGTTAGGTTCAGAATGATTTTTGCGAAATTATTGCATACACAAATTTTCGCTTGTCTTATTCGGCAAGAAGAGCGTTGCTATTTAAGCCAAAATCGAAAGTTTTACCTATTCGGCACGACATTATATATATATATATATATATATATATATATATATATATATATATATATATATATATATATATATATATATATATATATATATATATATATGCTAGGAATTCGCAAGAGCAGGCGAAATATTCACAAACACTGATCTCTGGCCGACGGAGACTCGAACCTACGAACCTCATGACAAGGTACGCAGTGCTTTGCATTGTAAAAATCTCTAGTTGTGTCGATGCATGCAGGGATGAGATGAAAAGCTGTAAGCCTCCTGCCTGAAAGCTGGCTGCCTTGGAATAACGTCTAGCGAAAGCTGGATGCCAAGGTATTGGACCAGTGTGGTCCGGTCGGCAAAGCACTGCGTACCTTGTCATGAGGTCCGTAGGTTCGAGTCTCCGTCGGCCAGAGATCAGTGTTTATATATATATATATATATATATATATATATATATATATATATATATATATATATATATATATATATATTTTTTACATATACACACACACCAATCTGTCTTATTTCATCTAAGTTTTCCGAATTTCCGCTAAAGGAAAGACGTTTGATGGAGTCATCCATGGACCTGCAGGAGGAGGAGGAGGAGGAGGAAGCGAGGACATTTTAATATATTTTCCATTCATAGGGGAAATGAGCGTGGCATCCAGGTGGAGAGATAAGGAATTCACTACGACAACGCGCTTATCAACCCCATTCATTGCGAGAGCCCTGCCTCCCGTTTTCTTAATCCGGATTTCTGCTCTTAGTTAAGAAATTTTCCTCAGGTTTATGACAAATCTCGTGTTCTCACAAGGAGAAACATTGTTGTTTTTCTTTTGAGTTATGACCCTCTTGATTATTACTCATTGCAAGGTGTATTGGAGTCTCAATCCACCTTCATAAAATATGTATCTGAAAAACTGGGTCACACGAGCAGACTAAGCAGCTCTGTGAGTTATATTAAAACGGTAACTGCTTCCTTGATAAAGGAACAATTAATAAAAGTTCTTTACGGACGCGATGACGTTTCCAATATATTCACCTGGAAATGTGAGGCTGAAATAGATGGGATTATTTCCCAAGTCTGGAATGTGAAGCTCTTTCTTGAACCATTATTCTGTAGTTAAATTCCCAGAGCACAAACTCGTTACCCAGGATACAGCGCACATAATGGAAATATACATACATACATACTTGTATACATAAGCAGACACCCAGATACATATACGCATACACACACAGATACACCCACACTTATACTTACACAAACACACTTAGATCATTTTATTGTAATGACCAACATTAGGTACTGGGATACTGTTTATCAAGCACTTGAACGCGTTCAGCAGGTGCTGGAGTATTTTTTTTACACACAAGCACTAGGGTGTTTTCTTACACAGGATATTATATTCCAACACAACTGAGAGTTTCCTAACATTTTTTCCTGAATGCGGCCCACAACAGAGAGAGGGAGGATTAAAGGGTAAGTACATAGGTTTCATTAATCTAGCGTTAATGTAATCTGAAACGAAGATCACAGAGGGTGAAACATGTTTGGGAGCGTACAGTTGTGGGTGCTAATGAGCGAATACGCCACACCTGACGAGACTAATATCATGCTTGGAACATTATCAAATGCGCAGGAAAAAGAGGAGGCGAGTGTTTGGAAGTACAGGGAAGAACTCCTTAGTTACGTTACATTAGTAAAGAGTGAGACTAGTAGGAAGCACAGAAAATAGTCCTTGTTTACATTACCTCTGTGGAGGGGTGAGGCAGTCTGAGTAATGAATCTGTTTGACGTGCTTTGTGGGTTAGTTGAGCAGCACTTCACCCACTATCACCCCCTCCTCCATCACTCCGTCGTCCATCATCCCCTCGTCCATCATCCCCTCGTCCATCATCCCCTCCTCCATCACCCCCGTTCTTCCACCCTTCCATACCCTCCTCCTCCGGTTCCTAATCTTCCTCCTTCCCAGGTTTGGTTCTCTCGTGGATCCTATCTACCTCGTACTGGTTTCTAGGTAGCAACTTGACAGGTAACTCAGTGGGCCCTCAGCTAAAGGGCAGATTATTTTACCACTCACTTATGGAAACACAAAAGTGCAGGAGTGGAAGACGCTTTCATAGCTATAATGTATCGCTATGTATTGAATAGACATCCTCTTACCAAATAGCAGGTGCGAATTTTTCCCACGCCTGTGACATTAGTAAAGAGGAGGAGGGGGGAAATGGGCAGAGAGAGGGAGAGAATGGATAGATGGAATGAGATAGGCTGCAGAAAAATGGAGAATGAATAAAAACTATATAAAAAGTTTACACAAACTACAAATTTTTCACGAAAAAAAAATATATATCATAGATTTAATGCAATATTAAATAGTAGGTTGGTAGTCAGCAACCACCCAGGGAGGTACTACCATCCTGCCAAGTGAGTGTAAAAGGAAAGCCTGTATTTGTTTTACATGATGGTAGGATTGCTGGTGTCTTTTTTCTGTCTCATAAACATGCAAGATTTCAGGTACGTCTTGCTACTTCTTCTACTTACACTTAGGTCACGCTACACAAACATGTACACGTTTATGTATACACACTCATCTGAGTTTTCTTTGATTTTATCTTGATAGTTCTTGTTCTTATTGTTTTTCCTTTCATATCCATGGGGAAGTGGAATAAGAATATTTCCTCCGTAAGCCATGCGTGTTGTAAAAGTCAACTAAAATGCCGGGAACAATGGGCTGGTAACCCCTTTTCCTGTATATATTTACTAAAAGAAAAAGAAGAAAACCGTCAAAGTGGGATGTTAGAATGTGCGTGGATGTTGTGCGAATGATAGAGATGATTGTAGATGTTATGAATGAAAAGAAGCTGGATGACCTAGCTTTAAGTGAGACAAAGCTGAAGGGGATAGGAGAGTTTCAGTGAGGATAAATATATGGGATTAGGTCAGGGGTTTCAAATAGAGTTAGAGCTAAAGGAGGAGTGGCAATAATGTTGAATAATCAGTTATGGCAGGTAAAGAGGGAATATAAATGTATAAATTCAAGGATTATGTGGAGTAAAATAAAGGTTGGATGTGAAAAGTGGGTTATAGTAAGTGTTTATGCACCTGGAGAAGAGAAGTGTAGAGGAGAGATTTTGGGAAATGTTGAGTGAGTGTGTGGGGAGTTTTGAACCAAGTGAGAGTACTTGTGGTTGGGGATCTTAATGCTAAAGTGGGTAGAAATGTTGTGGATGAAGTAGTAGGTAAATTTGGGGTGCCAGGGGTAAATGTAAATGGGGAACCGTTAATTGAGCTATGTGTAGAAAGAGGTTTGGTAATAAGTAATACATATTTTATGAAAAAGAGGATAAGTATACAAGGTATGATATAGCACGTAATGAAAGTAGTTTGTTAGATTATGTATTGGTGGATAAAAGGTTGATGGGTAGGTTTCAGGATGTACATGTTTATAGAGGGGCAACGGATATATCGGATCATTATTTAGTTGTAGCTACAGTTAGAGTAAAAGGTAGATGGGACAAAAAGAAAATGGCAACAGCAAGTAAGAGAGAGGTAAAAGTGTATAAACTAAGAGAGGAGGAAGTTAGGGTGAGATATAAGCAACTATTGCCAGAAAGGTGGGCTAGTGCAAGTATGAGTAGTGGGGGGGTTGAAGAGAGTTAGGATAGTTTTAAAAATGCAGTATTAGAATGTGGGGCAGAAGATTCTGGCTATAGGAGGGTGGGTGCAGGAGGAAAGAGGAGTGAGTGGTCGACTGAAGAAGTAAACGGTGTTATAAAAGAGAAAAAGGTAGCTTATGAGAGGTTTTTACAAAACAGAAGTGTTAATAGAAGAGCAGAGTATATGGAGAGTAAAAGAAAGGTGAAGAGAGTGGTGAGAGAGAGTGCAAAAGAAGAGCAGATGAAAGAGTGGGAGAGGCTCTGTCAAGAAATTTTTCTGAAAACAAGAAATTTTTTTGGAGCGAGATGAACAAGTTAAGAAAGCCTAGGGAACATATGGATTTGTCAGTTAAAAACAGAGTAGGGGAGTTAGTAGATGGGGAGCTAGAGGTATTGGGTAGATTGCAGGAATATTTTGAGGAACTTTTAAATGTCGATGAAAAAAGGGAGACGGTAATTTCATGTACTGGCCAGGGAGGTACAACATCGTTTAGGAGTGAAGAAGAGCAGGATATGAGTGTGGGGGAGGTGCGTGAGGCATTACGTAGAATGAAAGAGGGTAAAGCAGCTTTGACTGACGGGATCATGACAGAAATGTTAAAAGCAGGGGGGGATAGTGTTGGAATGGTTGGTATTTTTGTTTAATAAATGTATGAAAGAGGGGAAGGTACCTAGGGATTGGCAGAGAGCATATATAGTTCCTTTATGTAAAGAAAAGGGGGATAAAATATATTGTAAGAATTATAGGGGAATAAGTTTACCGAGTGTACCAGGTAAAAAGCACGGTAGGGTTATTATTGAAAGAATTAGAGGTAAGACAGAGAGTTGGATTGCAGATGAGCAAGGAGGCTTTAGAGTGGGTAGGGGATGTGTAGATCAAGTGTTTACATTGAAGCATATATGTGAACAGTAATTTTGATAAAGGTAGGGAAGTTTTCATTGCATTTAGGGATTTAGAAAAGGCATGTGATAGTGAATAGGGAAGCAATGTGGCAAATGTTGCAAGTGTATGGAATTGGTAGTAAGTTACTGAAGGCTGTAAAGAATTTTTATGAGGATAGTGAGGCTCAGATTAGGGTGTGTAGGAGAGAGGGAGATTACTTCCTGGTAAAAGTAGGTCTTAGACAGGGATGTGTAATGTCACCATGGTTGTTTAATATATTTATAGATAGGGTTGTAAAAGAAGTAAATGCTAGGGTGTTGGGGAGAGGGGTGGGATTAAATTATGGAGAATTAAATGCAAAATGGGAGTTGACAGTTACTTTTTGCTGATGATACTGTGCTTATGGGATATTCTAAAAAAAAGTTGCAAAGGTTAGTGGACGAGTTTGGGAGGGTGTGTAAAGGTAGAAAGTTGAAAGTGAACATAGATAAGAGTAAGGTGATGAGGTTATCAAACGATTTAAATAAAGAAAAATTGGATATCACATTGGAGGGAGGGATTATGGAAGAAGTTAATGTTTTCAGATATTTGGGAGTTGACTTGTCAGCAGATGGGTTTATGAAGGATGAGGTTAACCATAGAATTGATGAAGGAAAAAAGGTGAGTGGTGCGTTGAGGTATCTGTGTAGACAAAAAACGTTATCCATGGAGGCAAAGAAGGGAATGTACGAAAGTATAGTGGTACCAACACTCTTATATGGGTGTGAAGCATGGGTTGCAAAAGCTGCAGCGAGGAGGCGGCTGGAGGCAGAGATGATGTTCTGTCTAAGGGCAATATGTGGTGTAAATATTATGCAGAAAATTCGGAGGAGGTGTGGAGTTACTAAAAATATTTGTCAGAGGGCTGAAGAGGGGTTGTTGAGGTGGTGACAGTTGGGAGGGACTTATTCTCAGCTGTCGTATCTGAGCGCCTCTGCAAAGACAGTGATTATGTATGAGTGAGGTGAAAGTGTTGAATGATGATTTTTACATTTAGAAATTAATACAGGAGAAGTGGTTACTAGTCCCTTGTTCCCGGCATTTTAGTCGCTTCTTACGACATTCATATATATATATATATACATATATATATATATATATATATATATATATATATATATATATATATATATATATATATATATATATTGGTGTATGTGTGTGATTGTATGAATATTGACCGATAAACAGAATATTCCTCTTTCAACCAAAACTATGTAAGTACGCTTCATACCAGCACTAACCCTTCATATGCCTGCCGAAGGTAAACATCAATGTTTTGTGTTAGTTTTTAATAAAATTTACTCTTTTTGTGAAGTTTTACTATTATCTCGAGGCAGCTGCGGGTAGAGTTGCAGGCAGCTGCGGGTAGAGTTGCAGGCAGCTGCGGGTAGAGTTGCAGGCAGCTGCGGGTAGAGTTGCAGGCAGCTGCGGGTAGAGTTGCAGGCAGCTACGGGTAGAGTTGCAGGCAGCTGCGGGTAGAGTTGCAGGCAGCTGCGGGTAGAGTTGCAGGCAGCTGCGGGTAGAGTTGCAGGCAGCTGCGGGTGCGTGTATCACCACGGACGTGTATCAGACCGAGTAGAAGGTATATGGACTCGTGAGAATAAACACACACAGCTGTACTCAGGGGTGTATATGTACCGGATGGATCTGCATGTACGTGAATACCCTGGTATGCACACACTCAGGGATTTTAGGACTTATTTTTCTCGGCCTTAGAGTTTAAATAAGAGGAACGATAAAGCTCTTAGAGCATTGAGATTGGACCTAGTAGCGACCAGTGAAGAGATGGGGCCAGGAGCTGTGAATCGACCCCTGAAACCACCTATAGGTGAGTACATATAGGTGATTAGATGATTGATCTGAGACCACGAGTACATACACATGATAGATCAATACGCATGAGTGCATGCACAAGATGAGAGTTGTACACACGAGTACATACACAGGAAAAGAATTGAGTACAAGCGTTCATACATGTCATGGAAGAGTTGTACACACACACGAGTACATTTAATAGACAGATCAGTACACGTGAGTACATACACAAGATAAGTTATACACACTAGCTTATACAAAGGACAGAGATGTTGTACATGCAAGTACATTCACAGGGTTTGAGGTTACACTGACGAGGTTGTTCTCAGCACACAGCTGACACTGACAGTGTCCAGTTATCACTTCCAATTCGTTGATTGCTTTGACATTTACCCGATGTATGAAGCATTGCACTTTCTATTATTTATCCCTCTCTCTCTCTCTCTCTCTCTCTCTCTCTCTCTCTCTCTCTCTCTCTCTCTCACACACACACACACACCGAATCTGAAAAACTAGAATCAATGAGACTATATGGGGATATGATTACGACGTATAAAATCCTGGGAGGAAAGGGCAGGGCAGACAAAGGCAGGCTGTTAAAGATAAGACCTGGAACCAGTAGACACAGATGGAAGCTAAAGACAAATAATGAATAGGGACGTTAGAAAATATTTAGTCGCAGGATGCTTCAAGAGTGGAATAAATTAGACGAGGAGGTCGTGAAGTCTTCTTCCAGTCGCAGCTTTAAGAGTATGACAGCTCACCCGAGGCTTGATGGAAGTAAATATCGGCTAAGATAACCCAAGAGGTGGGTCTCAACCCTCAACAAACACAACTCGTTAACTATTGAGTGCAACAGAAGTCCCATTACAGAGAGTCATCTTTTGTTTTATATTTGGCTGCACTAACTTGGCAACAGATATTTTAATACAAGAGCAGTAATGAGTGCAATAGTGAGTTGACTATCTTTAGGTTACTCCGGATGCAGTAGCAATTTGAGTTACGTGTATTTTAATATAAATTCCATTAGCTTTGGTGTCAATTTTTCCTTGCAGAATGAACGCAAGTTTAGAAAGTAATGCTGAACCAGGACTTGATTCCAAAAAATGTGGAGTAATGTGTGGGTGTATCTATCTGTATATCTGAAGAGAAGTTGCAGAGGTTGATGGATGAGTTTGGTAAGGTATGTAAAAGAAGAAAATTAAAAGTAAATATAGGAAAGAGTAAGGTGATGAGGATAACAAAAAAATAGATAACAGAAGATTGGATATCAGATTGGAGGGAGAGAGTATGGAGGAGGTTAATGTATTCAGATATTTAGGAGTGGATGTGTCAGCAGATGGATCTATGAAAGATGAGGTGACTCGTATAATTGATGAGGGGAAAAAGGTGAGTGGTGCACTGAGGAGTCTGTGGAGACAAAGAACTTTGTCCATGGAAGCAAAGAGGGGAATGTGTAAGAGTATAATTATACCAATGCTCTTATATGGGTGTGAAACGTGGGTGGTGAATGTTGCAACAAGGAGAAGGCTGGAGGCAGTGGAGATGTCATGTCTGAGAGCAATTTGTGGTGTGAATACAATGCAGAGAATTCGTGTTTGGAAATTAAGAGGAGGTATGGGATTACCAAAACTATTATCCAGAGGGCTGATGTGAAGAAATTTTCTCCAGGGAGGGGGGTATCAGCCCTTAAGTCCCTTACAACCCTTTTCAGCCCTGAGGGATGACCCTCTCAGAAAGGGCGGATGTTATCTAGCTTCATGATCAACAGTTAATTTGTAACACATTTTCGTACCCGGGTCGCCAAGTAAGTCACGTCATGGCTGACCAGTGTTGCAACCATAACGTGGGATAATGATAGAAGATGACTCTCTTAACTGTAGCAGGAAAAGTAAGGAAACTTCTCCATAGCTGAGGAGGGGTTGTTGAGGTGGTTCTGACATGTAGAGAGGCTGGAATGAAATAGAATGACTTCGAGAATGTATAAAGCTGTAGTGGAGGAAAGGCGGGGTTGGAGGTCGGCCCAGGAAAGGTCAAAGGGATGGGGGCAAAGGAGTTTTTGTGTGCGAGGGGCTTGAACTTCCAGCAAGCATGCGTGAGCTTGCTAGGAGCGGATGGAGACAAATGTTTTTTAGGACTTGACATACTGTTGGAGTGATGCCTTAACCCACTGGACCACACAATCCTACAAGAACCAAGCACCCAGCAAAGATAGGTGTGTTACTCTTGGTCCGAGGACATACGGTGGTGTGGGTGCCTCTCAGCTAATTTCATTCTTATCCCTGTTTGTTATACTAGCCTCCACAAGCAGTATATATATTATTGTGACCACGAACGAGTGGTATTGTATCAATAACAACACTGCACCGAGGCTCCTACAAAGAATGACTATTACTGTCATGAAGTGTCCGAGAGAGAGAGAAAGTGAGAGAGCTGACCAAGTAAGATGAGTCTAGCCAGTGTTTAGAGTTACAGCTCTGTTGGAATATACAGTTTTACTTTATAATGTTAATGGGATGTATAAATGATAGAGCAGACAGCTGTATAATAGCGTGTGTATTATTAATGTGTAAGCCGGCTTGGGCCTCTCATATGTATATAATTGTACGCCATCTGTATGAATACATATGTGTGTGATACGTATGCAGCTGCATATATTTACAGGGGAAAATGAAGCAATATATAAAATGTTTCATACCAGAAAAAAATCATAACTGCAATTATAAAAGGCCAAGATAAATTTATTTATTTTAGTATGTCATATATACTGAAATGTACGAGTGCTCGCGTGTTCAAATTATGCATAAAATATGATATTAACCAAAAAAAAAAGAGTCTTCAGTAAATTTAGAGAGATGCATCGCGTCACAGTTAAATATTCATGAAGCACTGAATGTTTGTTGTCCCTAATACACTCTGGTCTATATTTGCTGCCCAAAATACATTAAGGTTTATATTTGCTGCCCATGATACACTAAGGTTTACATTTACCGTCCATAAAACTTTGAGATTAATATTTCTATACGAAATGCATTCAGGTTAATACTTCTGGTCAAAACATTTCCTGGTTTGAATTTCCTGGTTTGAATTTCCTGGCCTTGAGGTGCCGTCCTCTGTGAGATGCCATGCTCTGTGAGATGCCATGCTCTGTGAGATGCCATGCTCTGTGAGATGCCATGCTCTGTGAGATGCCATGCTCTGTGAGATGCCATGCTCTGTGAGATGCCATGCTCTGTGAGAGATCCTCTGTGAGATGCCATGCTCTGTGAGAGATCCTCTGTGAGATGCCATGCTCTGTGAGATGCCATGCTCTGTGAGACGCCATGCTCTGTGAGAGATCCTCTGTGAGATGCCATGCTCTGTGAGAGATCCTCTGTGAGAAGCCATGCTTTGTGAGAGATCCTCTGTGAGAGATCCTCTGTGAGATGCCATGCTCTGTGAGAGATCCTCTGTGATGCCATGCTCTGGGAGAGATCCTCTGTGATGCCATGCTCTGTGAGAGATCCTCTGTGAGATGCCATGCTCTGTGAGAGATCCTCTGTGATGCCATGCTCTGTGAGAGATCCTCTGTGAGATGCCATGCTCTGTGAGAGATCCTCTGTGAGATGCCATGCTCTGTGAGAGATCCTCTGTGAGATGCCATGCACTGTGAGAGATTCTCTGTGAGATGCCATGCTCTGTGAGAGATCCTCTGTGAGATACCATGCTCTGTGAGAGATCCTCTGTGAGATGCCATGCTCTGTGAGAGATCCTCTGTGAGATGCCATGCTCTGTGAGAGATCCTATGTGTTATGCCATGCTCTGTGAGAGATCCTGTGTATTGTACCATCCTCTGTGAGATGCCATCCTCTATGAGAGACTTTATGAGATACAGTGCTCTGTGTGAGATGCTCTGTGAGATATGCTCTGTGAGAGATCCTTTGAGAGATGTCATCCTCGGTGTGACGCTATCCTCTGTGGGATGTCATCCTCTGTGTGCCACCATCATCTGTGTACCACCATCCTCTGAGAGATACCATCCTCTGTGAGATCCCATCCTCTGTGAGATGTCATTCTCATGAGATGTTATCCTCTTTGGGATGCCATCCTCTGGGGGATGCCATTCTCCAGACATGCCATCCTCTGTGAATTGCCATTCTCTGTGCATGCCATCCTCTTTGAGTTGCAATCCTTTGTGGCATGCTATCTTCTGATATGAGGCTAATGACTATTTTTGAACTTCAAAACAGCTCTGTAATTTCTTGTGAAATTTTAAACTATTGTAACTGCATCAGAACTGCAGAACTATTCTGCGCTTTCGTTTTCTACAACGCTGCTCTAACTACCTGTGAGATGCAAAACTAATTTGTAATTATCTCTGAGCTACAAAACTTCTCTATAATTGTGAGAACTACAGAACTAATTTAGATTTGCCTCTGTTGATTACCTGTGAATTTCAAAACTTCTCTGTAATTTCATTTGAGCTGTAAAACTTCTTTAATTACAGGTTAACTTCAAAGTGGCTGAAATTACGTGTGAACTTAGTATATCAACATTGTAACAAGAACGTTAGGAACTTCAACTAGGAAGTTGTGATGAAGTTGTTGAGTGTGTCTGTAAGGGACTATCTCTGTGAGTGTGTCTCTGTGAGAGTGTGTGAGAAAGTGTCTGTGAGAGTGTGCATCTTGTGAGAGTGTGTATCTTGTGAGAGTGTGTGTATCTTGTGAGAGTGTGTGTATCTTGTGAGAGTGTGTGTATCATGTGAGAGTGTGTGTATCTTGTGAGAGTGTGTATCATGTGAGATGTGTGTATCATGTGAGAGTGTGTATCTGTGAGAGTGTGTGTATCTTGTGAGAGTGTGTGTATCTTGTGAGAGTGTGTGTATCTTGGGAGTGTGTGTATCTTGTGAGAGTGTGTGTATCTTGTGAGAGTGTGTGTATCTTGTGAGAGTGTGTGTATCTTGTGAGAGTGTGTGTATCTTGTGAGAGTGTGTGTATCTTGTGAGAGTGTGTGTATCTTGTGAGAGTGTGTATCTTGTGAGATGTGTGTATCTTGTAGAGTGTGTGATCTGGAAGTGTGTGATTGTGAGGTGTGTGTATCTTGTAGAGTGTGTATCTTGTGAGAGTGTGTGTATCTGTGAGAGTGTGTATCTTGTGAGAGTGTGTATCTTGTGAGAGTGTGTATCTTGTGAGAGTGTGTGTATCTTGTGAGAGTGTGTGTATCTTGTGAGAGTGTGTGTATCTTGTGAGAGTGTGTGTATCATGTGAGAGTGTGTGTATCTTGTGAGAGTGTGTGTATCTTGTGAGAGTGTGTGTATCTTGTGAGAGTGTGTTTGTGAATGTGTATGTCTGTGAGAGAAAGCGTCTATGGGAGAGTATCTCTGAGTCTCTCTGAAGGAAGCAAGTGAACGCTCTTAAACTATGATGCTAGCGGAGGCACTCTTGTCTATTGACAGCTGACCATAACAAACTGGAGTCTCCTAAAGATGTTGAAGGCTTCCCTGCATCACGAATGATGATTGTAAGGCAGAATGCCGACACTTATATCCTCAAAATGTACCACAAACAGTTTTGTTCTAAGTGAATTCGTATTACTATATTACTCACTTCATCATTCCCCCATTATAGATATGTAATTGCCAAATGCATATATTTATTAAAATAGTGATTTGTTTCCCTATCTCAATCGAATATGGAATTCACTTTGTATGTTGCTGAGTATATTCCTCTTGGTGTGTGCACTTAGAGCATCAGTGCATGTGCACGAGATTGGGTATATATATATCCCAACAGGCCCATATTTGTGATTAAAGTATTCACGATCAGTGATGAACGGGTAACCTTATGTTTTAATGACTTTCGTGTGTCGATAGGTTTTAAAACCAATTAACCAACCAACTATCTAACCAGCTATGAAAAGTAATAAAAATATATACTAGCAGTGGCCAAAAATAAGCACTACATATAGTTGTTTCTTCAAACATTAGCTGCGAAGATTCGGGAGGAGGTGATGAGTAACACATTTATTCATTAATCCTCCAAATTATGGATGGGAGAAGATACCGCAGCAAGGAGGCAGAGTGCGATGATGAATAGCTTTGATAATCTTAGGATTATGTTCCCAACAGGCGACTTTCCTGGTCAGTGTAGTTGGGTAACATGAGCACGTAGTTGATGATGACACTGGCGGTCAGACAACACCATGTAGTGGATACGTAGACTACTAACATTCTTGCAGTAGGAGTGCGATAGTCACTTCCAAAGATGCAGTAGTCTGACAGCTCCGTCGATCCTTGACAACTAGCATTACCCAAAGCATGTTCCTATGGGCTAGAAAGACACGGAGGTTACCAATAAGACAATAACATGTTATAGTGAAGGCTTATAAAGAAATGTGTAGGTAAATTATTCCAGAATAAATCATGAAGTTAGTACAACTTAAGGCAACAGGAGAGTTAGAGTGACTTACATTATTCATCCCACTCACTAGGTAAGGTTCATGTTACTGGAGTAATTCCCACCTGGGTTGTTAGGCCGCGCTAATGCTCGCATTCCTCTCCAGTTACGTGGTTAGATATCTCTTCCAAAGCATTGCGGAGATAGATAGCAAGTCCCTGAAAATGGCAAGTTTGTTTATCTTCGTAATAAAAACCGCGAGAGCTTCATTACCGTCCAGCGAAAATTTCTCCAAACATTTTTTTTCCTCCCTGCCGGGTTTAGGAGTCGAAGATAAACAGATGTTTTGCCCCGGGGATAAAATAAGATTTCACATTCCCGAGAGTGAAAAATTTATTTCCCCGCTGAAAGTGCTCCTTGCATTGGTTCCACTCGCTAGATTACGAATTAGGATATGAACGAAAAATATTTGGCGAGCTTGTCCTCCGGAGTAAAAAAAAAATATATATATATATATATTCACCACAAATAAGGCTTAATTGGGCTGCTAAATTGTTCCAGCCATCTGTTCGGGCCACTAAATTTCGGAAATCAGAAATTAGGAATGAGAATAAATATATTTGCTGGGCGGGTTGGCCGCTTCAGGAGAGTAAAAATAATAATAATCTGTAAAACGAAAACATGGCGGTCCTCATTTCCTGGGCACTAATGATATTTTCAGTGCCCAAAAAATGGAAATAGCCTCATGTGCCACGCCATTGATGAAACGGCCTCTCGTGCTCACCAAGACAAAACTTAGACCAGCAATCTGCTATTTTAAGCTTAGTAAATAGCTTAATTAAGTTGAATGCCGGACCATAACACTGTAAACGAAATTCTCTCTCTGGAAGTGTGTGGCAATTTCCCTGGTTCAGAGGTAAACAAACATGTCATTAATTACATGCGAGTCTCCAGCATATGTTTAGTGAAGTGACGTACCCCAGCATGAAGCTGCTCATAGCTCTCTCGTATATGCTTAGTGAGGTGACGTACCCCAGCATGACGCTGCACAAAACAAATATTTTCTATGAATTTTATTTCGTGGAATATTATTATTATATTTAGGATGAAGTTCACAAACCCGTAGCAGTCATACAGTGGCTGGGGAATGAGCGGTAGTTAGGTTCGATCAAAGAAAGGGAAGAATATGACCATCTCCTTGGCTTATGGGGTCGTATGTGGTGTTGGTTCTTCATTTATATATGTGTAACTTAACAATAGATGGAGACCTCACAGATCCAGTATGTACTACTGCTGGCTGGGAGGATGCTTGACACCCGTGTATTGAAGGTGACAACAGTGCCTCCCGACTGGAAGGTTGCCAGCACTCCTTGCACAGTTTTGTACTTGAACGATGTTGAGCCTCATTTCAAGGCTTAGAACTTTGCAATTAACTACGTTAAACTGCATCTGCCACTTCTCCGACCACTGGATCAGTCCATTTAGATCTTCCTGTGGCGCTCTAGTGTCATCATCAGAATTAATCCGAAAGCCTATTTTGGTGTCGTCGGCAAACTTTCTTATGTCTCTATTTATTCCTTCAATCTATGTCGTCTATGTACATCTTGAACAACAAAGGACTCAACACTGGCCCCTGCGGAACACCGCTTGTGAAGCTTCCCCACTCTGATTTCTCCTCATTTTTGCCAACCCTCTATTGCCTATCTATCAGCCACGCCTCTATCCAGGAAAAAAAAAAATTGCCATTATGTTCCCTGTGCTTCTATTTTCCTCAACAGTCTTCGAAGTGGCACTCTTTCACAAGTCTTACTGAAGTCCATATACCCAATATTATATTCAATACCATGATCTATCTCCTCAAATTCCTTAGTCAAATAAGTTAGTAAATTAGTAAGGCAGAAACGCCCCTTTAGTAAAACAGTGCTGAGATTCATTGATGAATTTGTTTTTCAAGGTGGCTTTCAATAGCCTCATTAATTATTGATTCGATTGTTTACGACCCACATAGAGCCAATGAAGCCTTTAAATTACTGGGAACGCCTTAGTCTTGAATACTTACTCACTGGAGCGAAGGGAAGAGAGATGCATGATAATATGTAACTGAAAAGAACTTGAGGACCTTGTCCCAAATTTATATACTGGCATAACATCCCGGAGAGAGAGTTATGGGAGAAAACGCAAAGCAAGGGTGCGATGGGCACAATAAGAAAATACTGTTAACGTCTGGGGCCTCAGACTGTTTAACATCTTGCTAGAAGATATCAGAAACACTGCTGGGGCAAGTGTAGAAGTCTTAAGAGGAAACTGGACAAGTATCTTCAGGTGCCAAATCAACCATTCTGTGATGGATATGTGGGTCAGCGGGCCACCAGCAGCAATAGTTTAGTTGAATGGCAAGCACCAGACGAGGCGGACTCTGGGAGTAGAAAAACTCCCAAAACTCATCTAAGGTATATTAAAGGTAAGAGAATATCAATTTTCCTCACAATCAGGTTAGGCTAATTGGTCTATAATTCGAAGCTAATTACCGGCACTGTGCCAGTATGTAGTGATATGCTAAAATGACTAGATTATGGTTTACTGAGTTCCTCCTTACAGGCCATTTTAACCCTTGAGAACAGTTCGTCAGGGCCCGGAGATTTCTTAGGTTTTATTCTATATGTTTTTCTGTGAACCCTGTCACTAGTGACTTTAATCATGCATAATTTATTTTCGTCCCGACCTATATATTTTTTTCATTTCATTGACAGTAAGCTGACCTGAGCAACTTTAAGTGGGCCTGCATTGTACCTAATCTTACTCATATATACCTGAATGAATCCCTTTGAATCAATCTTCGAATCCCTTGGCTTTTCTTATATCTCTTTTTTATATTTTTAACTAAGTATATTGATTTCTTAAGTGCCCTCCCCCTCACCTCTTATCAACAGAAGCTCCTGCCCTTCCCAATATCGTTTCCACCAGCACTGAGGCAGATAATGGGCTTCTCATTTCCGATCATGATATTATCCAACCTGTTGACTGTCACCAAAACCAGATCCTGGGAAACACAAGCCTCTGTCTTACCTTCATATCTCTGTTACAGAAGGTATGGTCAGTATATTTTGTCTGTGACTCACGACTTTCCACCAAGTGCAAAGTCATGAAGATTGGGGAAAGGCAAACAAGACCGCAGACGGAGTACAGTCTAGGGGGCCAGAGACTACAAACCTCACTCAAGGAAAAGAATTTTGGGGTGAGTATAACACCGGGCACATCTCCTGAGGCGTACATCAACCAAATAACTGCTGCAGCATACGGGCGCCTAGCAAACCTAAGAATAACATTCCGACATCTCAATATAGAATCGTTCAGAACCCTGTACACAGTAAACGTTAGGCCTATATTGCAGTATGCAGCACCAGTTTGGAACCCACACCTAGCCAAGCACGTAAGGAAATTAGAGAAAGTGCAAAGGTTTGCAACAAGACTGGTCCCGTAGCTAAGGGGCATGTCCTATGAGGAGAGGTTAAGGGAAATCGACCTGACGACACTGGATGACAAGAGAGATAGGGGGGATATGATAACGACATATAAAATACTGAGAGGAATCGACAAGGTGGACAGACAGGATGTTCCAGAGATGGTATACAGCAAAAAGGGGACACAGTTGGAAGTTGAAGACTCAGATGAATCACAGGGATGTTAGGAAGTATTTCTTCAGTCAGAGTTGTCAGGAAGTGGAACAATCTGGGAAGTGATGTAGTGAAGGCAGGAGCCATACATACCTTAAAGAAAAGGTATGATAAAACTCATGGAGCAGGAAGAGTGACCTAGTAGCGGTCAGTGAAGAGGCGGGGCCAGGAGTTGTGAATCGACCCCTGCAACCACAACTAGGTGAGTACAACTAGGTGAGTATACACACACACACACAGCGTTATGAAATTCAATAAACGCATGCAAGACAAAGCCAAGTAAGGTTCGCAAAGTGTCTCAGACAACCAGTCACTAACACATACGCACACACACAATTTATCACCACGACACATTATATTTTACAAGACACTTTCTCCCTCGCGCAGATAACTCGAGAAATAGTTGAGCAAAGATGATACGAGAATTTTTTCTGCAAAGACGAAGAGAACATCTTGGAAGGAATGTTGAGTATTGGCTTCCGTCGAGGAGGCGCTGAGAAGCGACGTGTCCGGCACCTTCAAGTTCTCTCACACACACTCTGATGCCCACGCTGCTGATGCGCTCTTGCTTCCAGGAACTGGAGCCAACCTTTGGATGACTCTTGAGTGTCTCCCATTCCTCAGGCATGGTAGGAACCCATGCGGGTTTAGCGCTTCCCTATGATGACATACTGCCACTCATTTTACAGAAAAAGGTTAGAAAAAACTTTGCTTTAAAATGAACGTCATTTTTTTTAAACGTTTCCAACAGATTTTTCTTAGGTTATGGTAAGTTACATAAACCTATAAAATATTATATATATATATATGTCGTGCCGATTAGGTAAAACTTGCGATTTTGGCTTAAATAGCAACTCTCACCTTGCCATATAAGACAAGTGAAAATTTGTGTATGCAATAATTTCACCAAAATCATTCTGAACATAACGAAAAAAATATATTCCATTGTGTTTGTTTATTATTAAATTATTGTTAACGTATCTAAAATATATTTAGTTGGGTTAGGCTAAATTTAATTGCACTTGTTATAATAAGGTTAGGTAAGTTTTCTAAGTCTCTTTTGGTACAAAATTATAAATTTTTACATTAACATAAATGAAAAAATATATATCTTTAAACGTATAAGAGAAAATTTTAGAAAAGACTTAATTTTAAATGAGTTCTTGCTAATTGGCCAGTTTTACCTAATCGGCACGACATATATATATATATATATATATATGTATGTATATTCTTAAATCTTTTGTACCATATTATGTAATAAAATATACCTATTGGTAAAAAAGAATAAAAAGATGGGGTGGTAGAGTAAGTGGAATATTCAAATGGCTTCAGGAAGAAATCCAAATATTCTTCCTTGAAGCCTTTTTATCCACTTCTCCGAGGCTATGGGTCCTACAATTTACACCAGAGAGAGTAGTATAGGCAATGGGGTCGAAGATGTATGGGGTAGGTTTCAGAATGTAGTGTTAGTGTTCAGCACAAGTTTGTGGTTACATGAAAGTGGGTGCGGGAGGGAAGAAGAGCGACTGGTGGAATGATGATGAAAAGAGAAGAAGTTAGCAAATGAGAGGTTTTTACAAAGTAGAAGTAATGCAAAGAGGGAGAAGTATATGGAGAGGAAAAGAGAGGTTAAGAAAGTGGTGAAGGAATGTAAAAAGAGAGCAAATGAGAAAGTGGGTGAGATGTTATCAACAAATTTTGTTGAAAGGTAAAGTTTTTGGAGTGAGATTAATAAATTGAGGAAGTGAAGGGAACGAATGGATTTGATAGTTAAAAATAGGAGAGGAGAGTTATTAAATGGAGAGTTAGAGGTATCGGGAAGATTGAGGGGATATTTTGAGGAATTGTTAAATGTTGATGATGATAGGGAACCTGTGATTTCGTGTATTGGGCAAGGAGGAATAACATTTTGTAGGAGTGAGGAGGCGGGAGTTGAGTGTGGAGGAAGTTCGTGTGGCAGTGGGTAGAATGAAAGGGAGTAAAGCAGCTGGGATTGATGGGATATAGGTAGAAATGTTAAAAGCAGGTGGGGATGTAGTTTTGGAGTGGTTGGTGATTTTATTTAATAAATGTATTGTAGGGAAGGATTGGCAGAGAGCATGCATAGTTCCTTTGTATAAAAGCAAAGTGGATAAATGAGAATTATGTGGAGGTTCTGGAGAAACTCCACGACTTCGGTGCTCTTCACACCAACTCAAGGCCGAGGTACTGATTACCTCATCTTTTGTATATAGTTCTACTGTCTTCAAATTATGTCTTAGATTTTGTATTGATAAAGCCACTGGATGACGAAACGTCTACAATAAAGATACCCAGATGTTGCACATGTGTCTTAATTATATCTTGTCGGTATTGTACACCATTCTTGTACAGACTAGTTCATGGTCCAAGACAGAAGCGTCGTCATAAGTTTGTCCCCCAGGTGCGGGTTATTTGTTTATTGTTCCAGTCACGGTATTGTGCCTTTTTTTTTATTCCACTGCTCCGTAAATGTGACAACTACTGCTACTTCATCTGAGAAACATGAAGCTTTTTCATTAATCTCATGTTTCAATGAGAATACACTCCGAAATTTCATTTTTTTATGCGACACATTTTCTCTTAACAAAGTGACTATTTTCGTCGCACTGAATTACAATATGCAGTATTTTTACCCTCTATATTTACCTTAATTACTACAAATTTATAAAAAAAAGCTTGATTTATTTTACACTTTAATTTTGTCCACGATTTCGTTTTCGAAAATTTTCTTCATTATACTGTTCTTGTATACATTCGGTGGCCACTTTATTAGGTACACCTGTTCGCTATTGCAAAAAGCTCATCAGTCAATTATGTGGCAGCATCTTCATGCTTAAAAGCATGCAAACACGGTCAAGAGGTTCAATTGTTGTTCAGACCGAACATCAGAATGGGGAACAAATGTGATCTAAGTGATTTTGACCCTGTAATGATGTGGAATGGTTGTTGGTGCCAGACTGGGTTTTGAGGAAACTGCTCATCTGGGATTTTCAAACACAACAATCTCTAGAGTTTACAAAGAATGGTGTGAAAAACACAAAATATCCAGTATGCGGCAGATCTGTGGGCGAAAACGCCTTGATACTGAGAGCGGTCAGAGAGCGTCCAGTCTGGTTCAAACTGAAAGGAAGGTTACAAACTCAAACCATACATTACAACAGTGGTGTACAGAAGAGCATATCTGAACACACACGTCGAACCCTGGAGTGGATGGAACACAGCAGCAGATCACACTGAGTTCCACTCCTGTCAGACGAGAACATCAAACTGAGGCTACACACTAAAACTGGACAGTTGGAGATTGGAAAAAATGATACCTGGTCTGACGAATCCCTATTTCTGATGTCACATGAAGACGGCAGAGTCACAATTTGGTGTAAACCTTTGGTATGTGGTGGGACGGGAGATTCGCAGCCTGAGTGTGCAGCCTGCAGAGTTGCAGAAACTGCTTGATGCTATCATGTCAACATAGACACAACTTTCATCTTAAAATTTCCTCCCTCATAATGTCCCTTCGCATTGTTTGTATATGTCTCCCTTATTTGTAATGTTGTTATGAATAGCTTGTGTCTTCATCATAATGTATCTTCCTTATCGCAGAGTTCTCATATCTAGCTTTTTGGAGTCATCCTTATAGTGTTCTCACACATATATGTCTTAAATCTTCCATATCATAGTATTGACATACATGGCTTTCTTGGGGCACTTATAACATCGTGTTTTGGGCTGCGTCCCGACGTAAGTCACTATGAATCCTGTACTGCTGCTCGTTTGAACTCTAATATTCTCTTTCCTCGTTCTGTGTGCTCAGTAACCCACGTCTCATTGTATTAATTACCAATGAGTAATTATGAAGAAATTCATCATAATAACAATGGAATGAGTTCAAGAACGACAAACGTGACACGATTGAAAAATACACAAATGCAACATAATGTGATCCTTTATTGATTACGTTTCGCCCACACAGTGGGCTTCATCAAGTCCCAAACAGATCTGTTTGTGACTTGATAAATCCCACTGTGTGGGCGAAACGTAGTTAATAAAGGATCACATTATACTGAATCTGTCTTTTCCCATCGTGTCGGTATTTTATATTATTTACCTCCAAACATGACGCGACTCCTGTCGTACGTTACGAAGCGCGGGCCCAAGGACTGGAGATGAACCCAGGCAAACCCAAGTAGGTACTTTGGCCTCTCTCTCAGAGACGTACGTACGTACGCAGGAAGGCAACGGACGATACACAGTCTCGACCCCACATTCACAATAGACCCAGACTATCGTTTGCATAACAATGCCGGGAGATGTATAGCGGCCATTAAAATCATTAACATCATTCGGATGAAAGCCTCGCCTCCCCGGTAAAGTATCCGGCATCGTGAGAGTTATCCGGCTCTAATGTTCTTTAAGTATCCGGTGGTGGTTGGGGGGGGGCACTGAGGCGGCACTCCTGGCACCTCCATCACTAACAGTCTACTGATAATGGCTCCTCAGACACCCGAAATAGGTTTTTATTCCTTTTGGGGCTTTGTGATCAGGGACCTCCGTGAGCCACCAGCCCTTTGGATCGAACCCAAACTCATTATCCGAGGAACTGGACTTATCCTCCACTTCCTTGGATCGAACCTGCAAGTCAAGCGGTTCATATTAATATAATTATATAATAATAAATGATTTATTTTAATATTTTTCTAATTACTAATTATTATTATCATTATTTTTACATTCAAGGGAAAAGTGCTAAACCAGTAGGGATCGTACAGTACCAGAGGAAAGGAAGACAGGAAGGGTAGCTCCAGTTTCTTGGATTAAGAGCTCTTCATTGGGGCAAAATCTAGCGATATTATTGTTAGCGAGATTGTTAGCAAAATTATTGTGAGATTATTGTTAGCGAGATTATTGTTAGCGAGATTCTTAGCGAGATTATTCTTAGCGAGATTATTGTTAGCGAGATTATTGTTAGCGAGATTATTGTTAGCGAGATTGTTAGCGAGATTATTGTTAGCGAGATTATTGTTAGCGAGATTATTGTTAGCGAGATTATTGTTAGCGAGATTATTGTTAGCGAGATTATTGTTAGCGAGATTATTGTTAGCGAGATTATTGTTAGCGAGATTATTGTTAGCGAGATTATTGTTAGTGAGATTATTGTTAGCGAGATTATTGTTAGTGAGATTATTGTTAGCGAGATTATTGTTAGCGAGATTATTGTTAGCGAGATTATTGTTAGCGAAATTATTGATAGCGAGATTATTGTTAGCGAAATTATTGTTAGTGAGATTACTGTTAGCGAGATTACTGTTAGCGAGATTATTGTTAGCGAGATTATTGTTAGCGAGATTATTGTTAGCGAGATTATTGTTAGCGAGATTATTTTTAGCGAGATTATTGATAGCGAGATTATTGATAGCGAGATTATTGTTAGTGAGATTACTGTTAGCGAGATTATTGTTAGCGAGATTATTGTTAACGAGATTATTGATTGTCTCGACCAGCGTAAGTACAAGCGTCTTTAGCTTTTAACTTGGTGTGGTAGAAAGCTTTCCTAAGTTTAGTTTTGAACTTGGAGTGAGACACGTGAGAGCTCTTCTGAGCTCAGGATAATTAACAAAAAACATTAACGAAATACTGATAATTAGTAAATAAATAAAGAGGAATACAAGTGTTATTAATATATTAATACACAGTTATTTCTCTCTCGTTCTCTCTCTCTCTCTCTCTCTCTCTCTCTCTCTCTCTCTCTCTCTCTCTCTCTCTCTCTCTCTCTCTCTCTCTCTCTCTCTATCTTTCTCTCTCTCCGACTCTCTCCCCTTGGTGTTATTCCCTCTTATCTAATTATCCCTCTCATTCATCAATGCTTTATTATCTCTGCCTCTCCCTCTCTCCCATCAGGGAATTTTCTTCCATACCTTCCATCTCCCACCCCTCACCCACCTCTCCCACCCCTCACCTACTCAATCCTCCCACTCATCTCACTTTACCTCATTGCATCTTACCTCTCCTCCCCTCTCCTCCCTCCCCTCTCCTCTTCCACTCTAGTCGCTACAGCGTCCTGTGAGGAAATTTGATTTTCTAATTAGATCCTGGAAATCAAAACAGACAATTCCACTCATCTCTCTTCTCTCTCTCTCTCTCTCTCTCTCTCTCTCTCTCTCTCTCTCTCTCTCTCTCTGTTACACAATGGCTTTACAAGGTTAGATTAAGGATTCCTAACTTTATTTACAAGGTAAGAGCTGTTACCTACATTAGTTCATTTTAAAGTCTATTTATTATTAAACATACAAATAGGGAACAGGATGAAGTTGGATCCATCTGTGGGCCAGCAATTTCATTTGCTCAGCTAACTTTATTTCGTTGATGTCATGCTGAACGAACACCTTCCAGACAAGAGTCATCCTAGGAATAAATGATCTCGGATGAAGTGATGTTGTTGAGAAGAGTACAGCCAGAGTGAAGTTGATGTTTGCTGCCCGTCTTGTTGTGCAGAAGTTCGCTTCTCGCTGTCCACGGAGTTAAGATGAGACGGAGGGCAGGCAGTCCAAGAAAGTGGAGCATACTCAAGGTGTGAGCATATTGTGCCTCCTACAGAACTCTTGCAGATGCGAGATACGTCTAAGTGTTGTAAGCTTCCTGATTGCCTTGTTTGCAGGATTTATAGCTTTGTTCTTCATAGTCAGTTTGGAGTCAAATTTCGCCTCAAGAATATCTTCATCCCCTTGTGCCAATATCCTTCCATTCATTCTTATCACTGTTCCAGCATTACCATTATGCTGCCTAGAGACCAACATTTGTTTTCTCAGGAGCAAATGCGACCTGCCATCATTTTTCCCAGGCTGATATAGCTGTAAGCTGGTGATTGATGCAACTTAGAGCAGCTGCCATTTACTCTTCCTCTCTTGGATAAGTAAATCTCTGAGTACAGTCGTCTGCAAATAGAAGACATTTTTAGATGAATTGAAAAAGGTAATTGAAGTAGACATTTCATAACAATGGCTCAGTCACATTCCTTTGGTACATTTGCACCAATAAGGCGTCTCGTTTATTCTGTCCCGCTGAGAACTACGCTTAGAGATCTACCCTGAAGGCAATCACTAAAGAGCCATAGAGCTGGCGACTCCAAGTGCTTGCAGTTTTCTCAAGAGTCCCTGGTGCCATACTTTGTCGAAAGCACTAGCAGTGTCCGGTGTTACTAAACAGCTGATCTTGGACTCATCGTAACTGGTGCCACAGAGTGAAGAGGTTTAACAACAGCTCAGCAGCAGAGTGACTTTTTATCAGCTATATTGACGGCCATAAAGAAACGAGTAGTAGTCGAAAAACGCTGTCACCTGCTTTGAGACTGTCTCAAGAATCTTGCCAGTGATTGACAGGAGTGCCACTGGTCTGTAGTCTCTCAGTTGTTGATTACTCACACACACACACACACACACACACACACACACACACACACACACACACACACACACACACAAGTCGCCAGAACTTACAAAGAAAACTCATCTCGGTAACAATAGTAGTGACAGCAACAATAAATGAATCGTCAACAGTGAGAGAAAATACAAATAGAAACAACAACAGCAACACCAGCAAGAAAAATATAAAAATATATAAGCAAGAGCAGCGATACCAGCATAAGAAACAACAGTAGCAGCATCGACGACGAAAGGAGCATCAACACCAGTAACAACAGGATCAGCAACAACAGCAGCAGCAAATACAACAAAGCAGCAGTATCAGCAACAACAGCAGAAGAATGAACAAGAGGAGCAAGCAGCATCAGCAACAGCAATAGCAACAGAGGCAATAAAGCAGTAACAACACCATCAGCAGCAACAGGATCAGCAACAACAGCAGCAAAGGTAATAAAGCAGCAGTATCAGCAACAACAGAATAAGCAACAGTATCAGCAAGAACACTAGCATTAAAAGTAACTAAGTAGCAACAGTAGCAACAATAGCAGAAGAAGCAACATAACAGCAACAACAGCGGCAGCAGCATCACAACCTCAAGGAACAAACGTAGGCAGAACAACAGTCATAATGAACTGCAACAAGAAGCAACATCATGGAACAAAATTCTGCAATAACATGAAATATGGAACTACAGCTACATGGAATAACATGGAAAAAAAACAGCAAGAATAACAAAAAATAGTAACACAAAGAACAACATCATGATGGAACAATAAGAAATAATAAAACAAAGAAAATGGAAAAAAACAAAGAAGAGCGCAGAACAGTAAAAACAAGGAGCAACATCACAAGGAACAACATCACAAGGGACAACATCACAAGGGACAACATCACAAGGGACAACAACACAAGGGACAACAACACAAGGGACAACAACTCAAGGAACAACATCACAAGGGACAACATCACAAAGGACAACAACACAAGGGACAACAACACAAGGGACAACATCACAAGGGACAACAACACAAGGGACAACAACACAAGGGACAACATCACAAGGGACAACAACACAAGGGAAAACAACACAAGGGACAACAACACAAGGGACAACATCACAAGGGACAACATCACAAGGGACAACATCACAAGGGACAACAACACAAGGGACAACAACACAAGGGACAACAACACAAGGGACAACATCACAAGAGACAACAACACAAGGGACAACAACACAAGGGACAACAACACAAGGGACAACAACACAAGGGACAACAACACAAGGGACAACAACACAAGGGACAACGTCACAAGGGACAACAACACAAGGGACAACAACACAAGGGACAACAACACAAGGGACAACAACACAAGGGACAACATCACAAGGGACAACATCACAAGGGACAACAACACAAGGGACAACAACACAAGGGACAACAACACAAGGGACAACAACACAAGGGACAACAACACAAGGGACAACAACACAAGGGACAACATCACAAGGAACATCACCACAAGGAACAAGGAACATCACAAGGAACAAGGAACATCAAGTGATGCTCCAACAAGGAACAAGGAACATCACAAGGAACAAGGAACATCAAGTGATGCTCCAACAAGGAACAAGGAACATCAAGTGATGCTCCAACAAGGAACAAGGAACATCACCACAAGGAACATCACCACAAGGAACATCACCACAAGGAACAACATCACAAGGAACAATAAGAAGGAACAACGGCAACAATAAGGAACAAGATCACAAGCAACAACAACCACCATTTATCTGACGGAAGTTTTCTCCAAGACACGTTTTTAATTATGTAAACATGGTTTCACGTTTGCCCGTGTTGTAGTGGCGCCCACCGCCCTGTGTGTGTGTGTGTGTGTGTGTGTGTGTGTGTGTGTGTGGTAGATAGATTACCTTTTCTGTAGCTACTGGAGCCTTGCTATGCTTGTGGTGGTGTCTGAGTTCAATAACTTTTCTATCATAATTTTCTAAAAAAAATTCTCTGGTTGCAGCACTTCTTTCTTTTAATTAATTCCACTGGTGTTCGAAGAGAGATTTTTCTTGTATCTCTTCGTCTCTACTTATCTGTCTTAATTTACAAGTGCGTCCTCTTATTGCTCCTGCTGCATGAATTAACGAGTCTTCTTTATTCCTTAACGTCCTTTTATAACCCTAAATGTTGTCATATAGCACTTTTTTTTTCTCCTAGACTGTTAAAACTTTTTTTCCCCACTCATACTTTTCACCTCTGGAAGCTATGGCATTTTCTTTGGATATTTTCCACATTATTTTAATATTTAGGCACGACACGCCTACTTAACATATGTTTTAAATAGCTTTTTAGCATTTCTCTATTAATGTATTCCAAAGATCTCTCACAGTTTGCCAGGGAAGTGTAAGACTTTCTCAGAGTTTCGTCCATTTGATACTTTCACTATTTATTAGTGTTTTCTTCGGGTAGTCTGATTTTCTCTTCCATTTCCATTACACTTCAATTATCCAAGATGAATTCCATCATCCCTCTTTCACTCTTGCAATCTTCCATCCTCTTCCTCTTCATTCATTGCAGTATCCTCTATTTAAGCTGTCTGTCTGGGATTCAAATCTTTTACATTTAAAATATCCTCTGTAAACACAATGAAACTTTCTGTTTAATACCACAAAATATCTTTCTGAAATTTAGTACACCGTCATTGTCCTATAATTCTTTAAATTTTGTCTTTCATATTTAGTACCTATTTTTACACACACACACACACACACACACACACACACACACACACACACACACACACACACACACACACACCCCACGACAGAAGAAACAGGAGGAGAAAGAAAGGATCGAAAGTATCATGCTAGCAATAGGGGAAGACACGTCCCAAGTGACAAATTTTCGGAGAATCGGGTGGTACACAAGGGGAAGAAATCGACCTCTCAAAGTCAAGGCAGAATCAGCCCGCACCACGATCCTGCAAGAGAAAGCACGGCTGAGGACGAATCAGGGGTACCGGAATGTATACCTAGATCGGGACAGAACGCAGGAACAAAGGGAGGCCCTGAAGGAGAAGATAAGAAGGCGAAAAGAGGAGAGAGAGGAGACAGCGAGATACGGAGGACACCAAGCCCAAGCAGGACAAACACACACACTGGAAGTACCCACGGCGGGCCTCAAATCACAAAAACCCCACGACAACCATACACTTTAACACCACACACACTCATCAGTCCCCCTGTCCCCACCCCAGCAACCCAAAACCCACCGTCACAGCTACCCCCACCCCCACCACAAACTCCACCCCACCAACCCATACCCCAACCATACAATCCCCCCCACCCATGCTGCAACACCCTATGGGCACCCTGCCCACACACCCCAACCCACCAAGATCTCACCAGGGCCACAGTATTGGAAACAAGGTTGAAGGTTTGGTACACAAACGCGGATGGAATTACGAATAAGTATGAAGAATGGAATGAAAGAATAGGTGAGGTGTCCCCAGACATCATAGCTGTCACAGAAACTAAACTAAATCTGACAGTAACAGATGCAATCTTTCCACAGGGATATCAGATCCTGAGGAAAGATAGAAGGAGCAGGGGGGGAGGAGGGGTCGCACTGCTTGTAAGGAACCGCTGGAGATTCGAGGAAATGGAAGGAATGGAGGTGTGTAGAGAAAGGGACTTCATAGTAGGTACCATCCAGTCTGGGGAGCACAAGATAGTCATTGCAGTGATGTATAACCCACCACAGAACTGCAGGAGGCCAGGCAAGGAATATGATGAGAACAACAGAGTGATGATGGACACTCTGGTGGAGGTGGCAAGAAAAGCGCACATGAGCAGAGCGAAGCTACTGGTCATGGGCGATTTCAACCACATGGAGATCGACTGGGAGAACCAAGAACCACGTGGGGGTCCAGAAACTTGGAGAGCCAAGATGATGGATGCGGTACTGGAAAACCTGATGCACCAACATGTCAGGGACACGACCAGTGAGAGAGGAGAAGAAGAACCAGCAAGACTGGACCTTGTATTCACCCTGAATAGCTCAGATATTGAAGACATAACACACGAGAGCCCCCTGGGAGCCAGTGACCAAATGGTGCTGAGCTTTGAGTACATTGTAGAGCTACAGGTTGTTGTTGTTGTAGGTTCGCCGGTATGTCCGGCCCGGGTCTTCTCCAAATGGTGACCCAGCACACTACAGGTGGAGAGGGAAAACGGTACCGAAAGAGACAAACCAGACTATAAAAGAGGAAACTACATGGGCATGAGGAATTTCCTGCAGGAGGTTCAGTGGGAAAGGGAAGTGGAAGGACAGACAATAAATGAAATGATGGAATACGTAGGGGCAAAGTGCAAGGAGGCAGAGGAACGGTTTATACCCAGAGGAAAAAGATTAAACGGGAAGGCCAGAAAGAGCCCCTGGTTTACCCAAAGGTCCAGGGAGGCAAAGACTCAGAGTGTCAGAGAATGGAAAAGGTACAGAAAATAAAGAACCCAAGTAAACAAAGAGATTAATAGAAGAGCTAGAAACGAGTATGCACAGGTACGGAGGGAGGCCCAGAAACAGTACGAAAACGACATAGCATCGAAAGTTAAGTCCGACCCAAAACTGATGTACAGTCACATCAGAAGGAAGACAACAGTAATGGACCAGGTGATAAGGCTGAGGAGAGAAGATGCGGAACTCACAAGTAACGATCAAGAGGTATGTGAGGAGCTCAACTTGAGGTTTAAGGAAGTATTCACAGTGGAGGAAGGAAGGCAGCTGGGTAGACAGGACGGGGTGCGTCACCAACAAGGGATGTATCAAGTGCTAGAGGGCATACACACAACTGAGGAGGAGGTGAAGCAGTTACTCAGTGACCTTGATACCTCAAAGGCGATGGGTCCAGACAATATCTCCCCGTGGGTTCTTTGGGAAGGAGCTGAGGTACTGAGTGTGCCACTTACCATAATATTCAACACATCCCTTGAAACTGGGCAGCTACCTGAGGTATGGAAGAAGGCCAACGTAGTCCCCATTTTTAAAAAAAGAAGACAGAAAAGAGGCACTAAACTATAGACCGGTGTCACTTACGTGTATAGTGTACAAAGTCCTGGAGAAAATCATCAGGAAAAGAATGGTGGAGCACCTCGAGCTGAACAGGATAATAAACACCAGACAGCATGGATTCTGGGAAGGCAAATCCTGTGTAACAAACCTCCTAGAGTTCTATGATAAAGTAATAGAGGTAAGGCAGGAGAGAGAAGGGTGGG